>APFE031268293.1:69468-111988 GCA_000404065.3 Pinus taeda
CAAAAAATATAAAATCATACAAATTGATACAACAAAAACTATGTCCAAAATACATTGAAAATTTGGAATGTACTTTTCAGAAAATTCATAAAGGAAATTATCTCCATCCACTACAATGAAGTACATGTTCTATTGAACATTTGAATGTACTCATAATTTTCTTTGATACAATGAATTGTCTTAAGAAAGGGGAATAAAACTTGCATAAGTCAAGTATCTTGCTCTTTTCCTGTATAGGCTTTTATCAAGATGTGGTTTGATCAATATCCAATGAATTGAAAAGTATGCTTTGTTGTATCATTAGCAATACATTTGATTCTTTATAATTATCTCCATATTGGGACCACACATCAGTCAACTTTTTCTCATAAAATTGTCTTGTTCTCCCTGCTTCCAATTTTGTTTGCAAATAACAATGAGACTTTTCCCATGCAAATTTAAAGTCCTCTATATCAATATTTGACTTTTCAAGTACTTTTCAGATGTACTTGTCAGTGACATTAATGTCCATATTGTGACATAATTTTTTAAGCAACATTTTAATACTTATGACTGAAAAAGCCTTAAAAATAAGACCTACCACCAAACTATCAATCTAGTTCTCTTTGAATATGAAAACTGTGTTCATCTTTGGTGTATGATTTGAAGAATACTCCTTCCATTTCAAATATCAACATCTTTTGACTTCTAGTAATTCCCATTTGCATCTGCACTACAACCACATGTATGATATTAAAATATCTACACTTCATTGCTTAAGGACATAAACATCTACCAAATTAAAAATGATGTTAATATTTATTATGAATTGTTTCCATTTATATGCAAAGGGAACTTTACGAGTTAATAGTAATCCAAAATACAAATACAATGGCCCCATTAAAATGAACAAACTAATGACATGTTTAATTTATATATACAACCTAGTACCTTTATTTTATTTGTATGAAATACAGTTCTTCTGAAATCGTTGACCCACCATTAAAATCATTTATTTTAATACTTATGATGATTTCTTTAATTGCAATTGAAAAAGTATAATTACAATGGTCTAGTTCTAGTAAACAAACTAATTATATATTAACTTACACATACAATATAATACAATTTTTAAATTTCAAACCTAATTAATTATATGCTAATTTCTAGAGTCTCTACCTTAGTTGCTTTCGGTGCTTCTTTTAGTACAAATTGTATGTTTATTGTTGGTGCTACGTAGAACCTAATATATTTTTTCAACTTATATGGAATAAAAAAAGTTATAAGAATACAATGGGTCATCCTTCACATTACTAATTTCTAAGAGGTATAATGATAACTTAAACCACGATTGAAACAAATAATTGTAATGATCTAATTCAAACAAATAGACCAGTTATCTATTAATTTTTACATATAATATAATCCATTGTAAAAATTTCTATTGCATGGGAAATTTTGATATGAAAACATTAAATGACCATTCAAATCAATAATTGTTATCAACACAATATCTCACCAAAAATAAATAAAATAGAAATACTTTATTTTTAGTAATGACAAACCAAATCAACAATTATTTTATTAGTGTTTTGAAATAAAAGCAATAATTCATGATGTCATACATATAATAGCATGAAATAGACATCTCTCACCTTAAGGTACTTCTAAATGCAATTTGTGGCTATGTATTCGGTCTTGGCGGTGCTTATAACAACAAACTTATGTTTCCTGCTCATCCATGATATCAAAGAAGAACCCAAAAAGAATCAGCACTGAGAAATGCTCTAGTGATCCTCCACAATGGGTGCCCAATTAGCATTTGAATAATCATGCAACGTCATATTTCCTACAGTGTATCTCAATCCATGAGAGATTGTGCCCCAAAGATATCTCAGAAGATTCTTGGCACCAATCTAGTGAGGCTCAACCAAATATGAGCTCACCATGCTAACTGCAAAACATGTACCTGAATGAAAGTTCACCAAGAACATCAATGCAAATGTGTTTATGAAATTCAGAGGCATTTCCCAAATCTGGTCCGGTATCACCACCATATAAATTCTAAAATTTAAGATCCTCGAGGTAGTCACAAGCTTGCAGTTTACCATTCCATATCCGGAATCCAACTCCCTCTTACTTCCGCAAGTGAGAGGGTCTGCACCTGTCAGAAATAGGTTGTTCTCAAAAGGCGCCAATATCAGAGGTCTATCATCCACAACCTTAAAACAATGGTTTGGATTGCCTTCACTCTTAGTGAATCTCAGCTTCATCTGACATCTATCAATCCTCTCATATCAAACCCGAGGTGATTTGCTTCAAGCCATAGAGGGCTTTCTTCCACTTACACACATGAGATTCCTGGTCATGAATCTCAAACCTCCTCGGGTTGTTCCAAACTTGTGGACCTGCTACACAAAACGAAAGGTCCCCTTGTGATATTTTCCTTCGGTACATCTCAGACATGTACCTTCATGCTCCTTTTGAATTCAAGAATCCCTGTCATCATCTGACTCATAGACCTCTGGTGCTATGTGTTAACTAACATGGTCCCCAATGGACTTTCTGAAATTTGATACAAATTGCCAACCCTGAACCCACGAGTAAAAGCATCCTTGAAAATTCTACTTTTAAACACATACCTTTCCATCGATGAATGCCACCCTGAAACCTTGGACTTCCATTGCCGAACTGGACACCAGGTTCTTCTTGCAATCAGGTACATAAAAGAAATTATGTAAATGAATCAAGTTACCCTCATTCAATTGAGGGGTAACACCCTTTCCAGGATAGGTGGCATTAGCTCCAAATATAATCCCATGAATGTTTCCATCTCTACAAAATTAGAGAGAGAGCAACCTTCTATCCGGTGGAGTGCCTTGAAGCAATAAAATCAATAAGCTAGATTCCCAAAGAATCTGAAGGAGAGGGCCAATACAATATAACACTTATTTATCTAATCATAAACAACATTTGATTCTTCATACCTGGGGTTCCTTAGTTTCTCTGAAAAGTCAGTTGTGTCTTTTCATTCCTCTGATCATTGAAGATGTCCCCGGAATGATTGTTATCATCATCAAGTGATGTGTCCCTGCTAGTCGAACACTCCTTTGCATAATGGTCGAACTTATTTCAACCAAGGCATATACCTTTCCTTCCACCCTTAGATTCGAACTTCCCATTGAAGTGATCTTTAGGTAGGCCATTAGAAACTTCTGCTGCGCCATTCTGATAATACTCTTTGCTTCGACTTCATCCTTGGTGAATTAGAAGATGGATGAGGAATCCATTGATCATTTTGTCATTTCCAAACTGTCTTCAGTGGTTTCTCTTTCACTCTTGCTTGGGCTTTGTCTTCACCTCAAATCTGATACCATGTTAAGTTTTGGGCATGTTCTATTCTAGAGCAATTTATTTCAATTTTCACAGTTAGCTCAATATTTTTTTCCAGATTAGCAATCACATTAACTTAAAGTAAACTACAGATAGAACATAAATACAAATCGTAGAAGAGAAGCCAAGACAAGAGGACACAAAATGTGGCACTAGCCAGGGACAAACCCCAATGTGGGGAAAACCTTGATCAATTCTTTTTATATGTTCTTCAATAGTTCAGCAACGAGAGAGAGGCAGAGAGATAGTACATATACAACTGAAGTTAACACTTTGACTTATCTAAATGAGAGCATATATCATCTCTAAGAAAATGATGCATGAGATCAGTTGAAGACATGTTGCTTCATCTGATTCTCCAAGGTGACTCCTTCACCTATCATCATGTTGCATCTCGTCATCATGCTGCAGCCATCATCACAATGCTGGACCTCATGACTATTGCACTTAATGTTGTATTGTTGTCCCATGTGTCATGGTTGAACCATGTTGTCAATGTTTGTTGTCCCATTGCTTGCTTGTTGTCCCTTGCATGCTTGGTGTACTTGTTGATAAGTACCATACAGTGGTTCCAATGTTAGTTTGATGTCCCTTACATGCTGATGTACCATTGCATGCTTGGTGTATTTTCTACTAAGTACCATACAGGTGTCCCAATGTTAGTTTGTTGTCCCTTGAATGTTGCTATACCATTGCATGCTTGGTGTACGTGCTGCTATGTACCATACAACTATCCCGTTGTTAGTTTTTTGTCCCTTGCATGCTATTGTACCAATGTGCTATACTTGCAGCACCATGAACTTTCTATATCATACTGTTGCACCTCACCATTGTGTTGCCCCTCATTATGTTATGATACACTTTGTCAATATACCCATCATGCTACAACATTCATCATCATGTTGCTGCAATATATCATCATCATGCTCCTTCAATGTATCATCATCACTGTTTTGCGGCTTTTCTATTTGCTGCATCACTGGACTAATTAGGGCATTCTAACAATAGTCCTAAAAACCTTCAAAATGTGGCCAGAATAGCCATCCACAAATGTGTCTGCCTTTCTAAGAGGGGAGGAAAGCCTTGGCTGAAATGCTTGGTTGTTCCAACCCCTATTCCTCCTTCGGCCTCCTCTTATCTATTTTGGCTTGCTACAACAAGTTGTCCCTTAGTTATGGCAGCCCTTCTAGGGGATATTCCTTCACCTAACCACCCCAAAACAATCTCCCTGCCTCTCAACCTCAAGATATGGGTTGTGGCCTTCTTCAACAGCTCCTCGACCTCCTAGAATATCCTCCTAGCTCCTCGTTGTTCTCTTCTAGGCTTGTCGCAGCTAGGGTAGATCCATACCACCCTTAGCACACGATATAGGCTTCTCCATAGGGCAGCGTTAGGGCTTCTCAATAGGGCAACATTGGGGCTTCTCCATAGAGCAGTGTTATTCCTTAAGATCTCTCCTCCTACTAAAACTTAAAGACATGTAGAGAGCAAGAGATCCCAAGTGTGTGTAGAAATGACTTGAAGGCCACCTCTATTTATACTAAAATGTTGGGCACAAGTGGGGTTTATTTGGTTGTTCGCCGACCTTAACGAATTGTCCCATAACACAAATAAATTTAGATCTCCATGAATACTTATTGGAATTGGATGATCTTTAGATCGATCCTAAACCTCTTGATGAGAGGGATCCAAGAAAAATATCAACTACCATTAATAAGATGACCCACGTGGAGTTTGGCCCTAGTTTCCAATTTTAACAACATAAAAACAAACACATAAAAACATTATAGGGTGAAATAAATCTAGCATGTGCTAGAATTACATTTAGAAAAAATACAAACATGTTTCCAACGATAATATTGCAAAGAAAAATAAATGTAGCACATGCTATATTTATTTCTAGTACAAACAAAATCATATTTCCAATAACAACATTAGAAGGGGAAAGAAATTTAAGCATAAGAAAAAAAAGAAAACTCATATCAACATTGGTAGCTGAAAGAAATCTAACATGTGCTAGAAAGTAATAACAACATTAGAAGGGGAAAGAAATTTACGCATAAGAAAAAAAAGAAAAACTCATATCAACATTGGTAGGTGAAAGAAATCTAACATGCTCTAGATTTACTTATAGCACAAACACAAATATATTTTCCACAACAACATTACAGCAAGGTAAAAGAAAATCTAGCACATGCTATATTTCCTTCTAGCACAAACATAAGTAAACAACATTATTGTATGGCTAAAGAAACCTAATACATGTTGGATTTACTTCTAGAAAAAACACAAGCATATTACCAATAACATCATTGTAAGGAAAAAGGAATCTAGCACCCACAAGATTTTCTTCTAGCACAAACAAAAACACATTGCGAATAAGAACATTGTAAGCTGAAAGAAATCTAATGTGTGTTATATTTAATTATATCATAAACACAAGCACATAACAACATTGCAAGGTGTTAGAAATCTAGTATGTGTTAGATTTACTTCTATCACAAGCACAAGTATATTGCCAAGAACAATACTGCAAGAAAAAAAGAAATCTATTGCATGCTAAATTTCCTTCTAGCATAGATAGAAACACACTGCAAAATAAAAACAATGCAAGGCATTTGACTTCCTTCTAGCATAGACAGAAACACATTACAAAATAAAAACAATGCAAGGCATTTGATTTACTTCTAGCACAAATAACTATATTGTCAAAAATAATATTGCATTGTGAAAAAAATATAACACGTACTAGATTTCCTTCTCGTACAAATTCACAAACATATTGCCAACAACAACATTACCAGACAAAACAAATCTAACACATGCTAGATTTCCTCCTATCAAAAACACAAGCACGTTGCAAATAACAACATTACAAGGTGAAAGAAATATAATGCATAGTATATTTCCTTCTAATGCAAACATAATCACATAACAACATTGTAGGGTGAGGAAAATTTAGTCTACGTTATATTTACTTCTAAAACAAGCATATAAATATTTCCAATGACAACATTACAAGACAAAACAAATCTAGCACAAGCTAGATTTCCTTTTAGCCCAAACAAAAACATGTTAGAAATAACAACATTGCAAGGTAAAATAAAATCCATCTAACATGTGTTATATTTCCTGTTAGCACAAACACAAGTACATAGCAACAATGTAGAGTGAGAAATCTAGCAACTGCTAGATTTATGTCTACCACAAAAAGACGCACGTTGCCAACAACAACATTCTAGAGTATAAGAAATATAGCATGTGCTAAAAAAAAATCCAACACAAACACAAGCACATTTCCATTTGAAAGAAATCTAACGCATGTTATTTTTCCTTCTAGCACAAACACAAGCACATAACAACATTGTAGGAATAAATAAGTCTAGTATTCATTTCTATCACAAACACAAGCAGATTGCAAGCTGAAGGAAACAAAACACATGCTAGATTCCTTCTAGCCATTGTTTTAAAAAATGACCGAGTCGACTCAGACTCGGCCGAGTCAGACCGAGCCAATGCCTCGCCAGGTCAGCTCGGCGGCCGAAACGGAATGGTTGGTCGGGTTGTTATCGAGCCAGTCATTGACTCGGTGAGCTTGATAACAACTCAGTCGACTTGGTAATGCCTCGGCCGGCTCGGTAACAACTTGGTCGGCTAGCCTCTTTGACAAAAATCCTAAAGCACATTAGTCAAAATTTGTTCCACCTCCTACATATCAATGGTTGGGTCATTGTTTATTGCATATTTATAGCCCTAAATTAATCTATCATTGTGAGAAAGTTTTGAAAATTACAAGGCCGAAGTATGGTTATCCTAGTGGCATGAATTAGAAAACTGAAAGAATGCATTGAGCCATATAATGCTTTTAAAAAGGCAAATGTTCTGGTAATGGACTAATAAATACATATTTACCTCTAATTGTTCTGGAGCATGACCAAAATTAAATCAAGGGTTTTGAGACTTCATTAGGGGTAGAGAATTGGTATTATTGTTGTTGTACTCTAGTGATTATCCTTAGGCTGAGGCAGAAAAGAATCCTGGCAGTGGTGGCTAAGTATGAACTTTGTATTGGACAGTGCACTGGGTGCCACTTTGATATAATGGATATATTCATGAGCCTACCTTGATCATATGTTGTCTTCTCTCTATATTATAAAGCTTTGTGTTTGGAAACATGAATGAAAATATTTAAAATTATGTTTTTTATAATAAAAAAATTTAATGTGTTTTTTACAACTACCGAGTCATTGAAATCAAACCGGTTGAGTCAATACCGAGTCGGAGTTGAAGTCGGAGCTAACCCTCGGCCGTTTCTGAACTGGAGTCGAAGTTTTAAAACATTGCTTCTAGCACAAGCAACCATATTTCCAAAAACATTTCATTGTGAAATAAATCTAGTGCATGCAAAATTTCCTTCTAGCCCAAAGCTAAGCACATCGCCAATAACAACATTGCAAGGTGAAAAAAATCAATGTGTTTTAGATTTTCTTCTAGTATAAACACACGCAGACACAAACATTGTAAGGTGAAATAATTCTAGCTTGCACTAGATTTACTTCTAGCACAAACACAACCATGTTGACAACAACAACATTACACTGCAAGGAAACCTAGCGCATGCTAGATTTCTTTCTAACACAAACACAAGCACATTACAAGATGAAAGAAATATAACCCGTGCTAGATTTCCTTCTAGCAAAAACACAAGAACATAACAAAATTGTAGGGTTAAAGAAATATAACACATACTAAATTTACTTCTAGCAAAAACTGAAACATATTGCCAATAACAATATTGCAATAAAAATATCTAGCGTGTGCTAAATTTCCTTCTAACACAATCACATGCAAAATTCCAGTAACAACATTGCAAGGTCAAAGAGTTCTACCATATTTCCTTCTAGCACAAAAAACCAAATTTCCAACCAAAACATTGCATTGTGAAAGAAATCTAGTGCATGCTAAATTTCCTTAGAGCTCAAACATAAGCACATAAAAACAATGTAAGGTGAAAAAAATCTAACATGTGTTATATTTACATTTAGCAAAAACACAAGACTATTGCCAACAACAACATTATCAAGCAAAATAAAGCTAACACATGCTAGATTCCATTCTATCATACACAAGTGTATTGCTAATAACAACATTGTAAGATGAAAGAAATCTAACAACTGTTAGATTTTCTTTAGCACAAATAATCACATAATAACTTTAACCCTTAGTAGCACCCACACACATACTTTTATTCGCATGTTTGTTTTTTGACACCTAACACCCCTCAAGTCATTTCATGGACTTTTTTGAGAAGCCAATGCACTTTTATCATAATTATTAAGTTAGATGAAACCCACTTTGTATGAACATGGGGTCTTACCCCCCATACTCTTTTCATCTTATTTGGTCTGTAGTGCTAATGCGTTTATTAGTGTGCATGAAAATATCATATTTGCAACACCAGACTTTTTAGCCTCAAAACATATAAAAGCATATGCACATCGATACTCTGGTCCCAAAACATATACACATAGATACACATGGACATGATACCCCCACTAGCCTAATCTTTGCATGTACGTGTTATTTACAATTGAGGGGTTGGAATTCGGGTGTTAGAAAAATCATCCAACATAGACAAAATTTTAGAACCTAAAATACACTTGAGGATGTGTTCCACGGTTGGAACAAGGTAGTTATATTTATCTAATGCTTTATTGATATTTTTGAAATCAATGAAAATATCGATTTCTCCATTATTATTCCTAATAGGGACCATATTGGATACCCATAGGGAATGATGAATGATAAAAATAACTTTTTCCTCTTATATTCATTTTCATTTGTTATTATATTGTTGAATACATATCTAGGAATGTTCATTGAATAGGATTATATATTTCTTGAATGATATCACATCCTGAATGATTTTAGTGTCATGGGTCTTTGAATCAGTGTAATTCTACGAGAAAAAAGTCTTTATACTTCCTTTAAGGAAATGAAAAAATGTAGCCCTCTCAATAGGCATGTATCCAATACCTAGATTAATATTTTGTGGGTCTTATTTGTTACAGAGATTTGAACCATATATTTAAGAAATAAGTTCTCACTCTTTGGTTTTGCATCTAGAAGCAATGTATTAATTTGTTGATCGCAATGTCAATTTTCATCAATGGTTGATCCTGTAAAAGTATCTCCCTATGTGAGGAATTCTAAAATAGGGGCATCATCATCAAAAAATATCTAGTTTGTAATATTGTTTGGTATAGAAGGTCTGGAAAATTGTTCATTATAAAACATGTCCATAGAAAAGTTTCCCAATGGTATAAATATAGCAGTTGTGTTTGAAAGTTAATTTGTATTTTCATTTTGACTTCAATGTACATAATTAATATTGAATGTTTCAAAATCAAAAATAATAAACCATGCCTCATCTCTATAATTCTTAAGGTGATTAAAATACAATGAATTGAATTTCCTAAATGTTTAATAACTATTTGTAAATCCTTATTAGTTGGAGCTATTTAACATCCAAATATATCACTTTTTTAAGGCATTGTATCAAAGCCTCATACATAGTGACATTATTTGTGCATGAGAAGTACAAGCGACAAGACATCAAATATTTGTATCCTTTAAGACCTCTATGAGTGCATCTAGACCTTGCTCATGAACTCCCTTAGAGCCATCAAAAAATAAAAACCATACATTTCAATTTACATCTAAATTTAGTAATTTTATAAATAACTTTGTACATGTTCTTACATAATTACGCTGATAGGCATTCTCTTTGTTGGATTGGGGTGGGCAAACATTGTTCACCCCCGGCCAATGGGAAAGATTAAATTTTTCCCTTCTAACCAATTGAAATTTTCCTTTTGTCCAAATTTCTTTCGGCATGTTTCTCCTACCTACGTGTTTCTGCAACGCTTTATGGCATCCTCCGCCCTGTTTTGAAACCTTCTACTCCTCTCTGGCAAGTTGTACTTGTTAATTTTAGGTATGTTCTATGCTGAGAGCAAATTTACTTCAATTTTCTATATTATGTCAATATCAATTCTAGATTAGCAATCACATTTAGCATGATAGTAAAATGCAGATATAACATAAACATAAATTGCAGAAAACAAGCCAAGACAAGAGGACACAAGATGTGGCGCCATCTAGGGACAAACCCCAATGTGAGGAAACCCTTGATCAATTCTTCTTATGTTCTTCAATAGTTCAGCAGAGAATAACACATGAGGTAGTTGATTTGAACTCAGGTGAAGGCATACTACTTCAATTGATTCTCCAAGGTGATTCCATCACCATGATGCACCCATCACTGAGTTGTTCTAATCACTATGTTGCTCCCATCATTGAGTTGCACCCATCACTATGTTGCACTCATCATACTCCATACAATCATCATTGTGCTGCACCGATCATGATGCACTTCATCATCACTATGTTGCACTATGTAGCACTATGTTGCACCATTCATCATCATTATGTTGCACCATTTTCATGATGCACTATGTTGCACCATTCATCATCATTATCCCGCACCATTCATCATCACTATGTTGCACCCATCATGCTACACTTCATCATCACTACGCTGCACCATTCATGTTGAACGATGTTGTACCATTCATGTTGCACTTTCATCAATACTGTCATGGAAAAGCCTTACCTGCTTGCTATGCCTTGCAGCCTAGCAAATTCGCTAGTTACCAAGCTCTTAAATGGCAGCAAGACCCTCATACTGCTAATATAGAGACAATTTCCCCCCACTTACCTATGCCTTAGAACAGTTGTAATTAACATTGTCGCTGCTAGGCTTCTTTTGCAACGTTAGTTGTATTTGTGACAACGAATTAAGTCTTCTTCAGGCCTGAGATTAGGGCCTCTTCTAGGCCTCCTTCCTACGACTTAGGGTAGTGTATGAGTAGCATATATAAGGCTAAGTATATACATCCTCCTTTACTGTTGCCATAGTGTTTAGGGCACTCAAGGACAATGTTAGGGTGACTGTGTATTCCCTATCATTAGGTCAGCTTATAGATCTCAATTCAGTGGATAGAGTCTCCATTATGACAATGGACATTAGTAGCTATTCAAACATCAGAATAAGGCTCTCTTTTACTGCGTTCTGAGGGTCCTTGTAACAACAAATTGTGACCAGTGGCTAGGGAATTTAGGCTTATCCTTAAGTTGAGCGTAGCCTCTTTTATGAAGGCTTACACTTCACTGTCGTCCTTGACATCGTTGTGTGTGCAGCGAGGGCTCATGACTTTAGGGTAGTGTTAAAAGCCTATCTTCATAATTGTGTTAGGCCTTCATCTCCATGTCAGCGTTAGGAGCTAGGGCATCTTCTCTTAGGGCAACGCATTCTCTTAGGAACTCTTCCTTCCACTAAAACCCAAACAAGTGGGGAGGAAGAGATCACAAGAGTTGTGAGTTTGTGTCTCAAATGACTTGCAAACCTCTTCTATTTATAGTAAAATGTTGAAGATAGATGGGGTAATTTGATTTTTCGCCAACCTTGATGAATTGTCACATAATAGAATTAAATTCATATCTCCATGAATACATGTCGGAATCAGATGATTTTTAGATAAATCCTACACTTCTCGACGAGAGGAATCTAGGAAAAATATAAGCTGCCATGAATAAGTAGACCCAGATGTAGTTTGGCCCTAGTTGCCAATTTTAACAATACCCTTCTTCTTCTCGTTGTTCAGTCTATCGCCATCCGTCATACCATACCTTCAACATTGAATTATTGGATTGGGCATAGGGTATTAGTTGCAGGTGCCACAGAAAACAACAGAAAATGGATTGTAACCTAACTCTTATCCAAGGGATTCAATATCAGGGTTGGTTTCTACAATGTGGACAGTGCCAAGAACAAGGTGCTACTTAACTGAGTGTAGTAATGGGCAATGTTGAAGCTGCCATCTATGCAACGAGGTTATGCTCTTGTTTGGATTTTCTAGCTCCTTTTTTATGCATGCCAGAGTTTACAGCTCTATCATGTTTGCAGCTTTTACCTAACAAAGCGTGGATGTGTAAGAATTGTACAACATTGAAAGACCTAAGTTCCTCTTATCCCTGTTGATTACCTATGTCTTCACTATTCCAGAGCTTTGATGCAGGCGCCAAGCACAAGGTTAAGATTTTTTTCATCATAAGCCTTGGATTCCCAATTTCCCATTACTCTTTTTCAGAATTACGATTGATAGATTTAACAGTATCATTTTTTGGGTATCTAGGTACTCAACAAACTATTGATTTACTATGTGAAAAGGAAGTGGGTGTAATCAAGCACGTCTTCTGCAGGATAGAATTTGGGAGGGTTTTCATCGGATTTGGGTACCTACGGTTGTTTGGCATGCTAGGGGAAATTGCCTCATTATTTTCCTTGAGGGCCCAAATACCTCTTTTGTGATACATTTTCGATTGTTTGGCATGCTAGAAAAATTGCCCCCATTCTTTTCCTTGAGGGCCAAAAAAACCCTTTTGTGATATATTTTAGATCTGGAAAAACGACCTACTCCCCTTATCAGTTCTTTGTTTCATGAAACCCTCATCTTCCCATGGTAATCTCTCCTTCTGCTGCTGCAGCAATCTCTTCCTCTGATGTCAGCGACCGAAGACGACTTACTATGAAATGCTACAATTTTACTACTAGTGTTTGGGATTTAAAAAAGGTTTGGTGCACCTAGTTTGGTAATAAAAATATGTGTAGAAAGTAGCACTTTTTCTTTATACGCCAAGTTTGGTCCCTTGGATCCTAATATAACATGCGTTGAGTATCAAACGACCTTGTCTCAAAAGGAACAAGAAGACCAAAGAGTCTTAGATAGTGAAGGCCTAAAGGCCTTATAATTTGTTCCTGAGATGAAGCAGTGTTTGGCTACGAGGTTTAGTTTGAGATTAGGAATGAGGCCACACTGTGTAAGTTTCCTAGGCAGCGTGAATACAATATACCCCACTACTAAATTTTCAACATATAGACAGGTAAATATACAAATAAGGCAAATCTAAATTATGTCATAGCTTTCCTTCCTGCTCTGAGTCAATTGCATTAAAATATGCCTTGGTTTCAGCAAATAAATGACACCTTTTCAAGTGCATGTAGCACAAATAGCTGGCTATAGAATTTCCAAGCATTTCTAGTGTAAAAGTGATGGTTATATTCTGAACTTAGAATACCCGTGTAAACAAAGATAGAAACCCAAATCTAAAGCCCTATGGCCAACATGCAAGTATAGACATGAATACTATTATGTAGATGCAAACCAATCCTTTTAAGCATTTTTGTAAAATAGTTTTCATTCAAACACATAACAACTTCAAATTTATAAATGTTGAGTCATAATTAAGAGAGGATTGTTATTTCCAGGCATTAAGAAAAATTCACAAATGTTTACTTTGCATCTATAGTCATCATCAAAAGAATAAGCAAACTTTGTTGTGCATGTACAAGAAAATTCATTCAGAAATTTCATAAAAATTTAAGTCTCTTGTCCAGCCAATTAGGGCCAGTTTGTACTGGTTAGGTACCAGTCTGGTCAGCAGGTTAGTTGAATACCATGCTCAATTCAATGGGCCGATTTGACCAGTTCTGATTCTCACAGGACCTACATATGAAAAAGCATTCAAATAATTGCATTGCTTTCTGATGTTGAATAATAAGACCCTAGTGCTTGTTTCTACTTAGACAAACAACTAGAACACTTGCATGATAAAGGTAGGATAAACACCCAGGGGATTCTATCAAAAATTCTCTAGACCTAAAGCTAAATTAGTGGCACTTTTCATTGTCTAAGACTGAGAAAGGGAAGCAAAAACACAGACTAAAATTTCAAATTGTAATCAATGAAAAAACATGGAAAGTTTTACTTCTACTGTCACTTCAGTGATCAATAAATAGCCTCCTCGAATCTCTTAAGAAGACCCTCAAGTCTGTCCAAGACTTGTTAGTGATTGTCCTATCATATCCCTCAACGTGGCTCTCAAAGGTAGAGAGTGCAATATTGATATGGAAATATGCATGGGTAATGAAATTTCTTGAAATAAAGATTCACATTCAGCATCTAGAAGCATCGGAACCCACAATGTAAAGCTCACATATAGGGCAAATATTTCCTTGTATGACTGGAACAAAGCATTTTGTACAATATGGGTAGGACATATCCTTCTAATTGACCGTGGTATATAGGTGTAAAATTTGCTGCACCACCAACAAAAGGATTTCTGAAGTCAAAATCATAATTCAATTTTTTGGCATCCTGCAGCTCCCTTTCGCATGCCTGCAGAACTTGTTGTACCTTTGTTGAATGGTTTGCAGGGGTTCACTTTCCAATAGTCATCAAATGAAGTTAGTTGTTGTATTCAAGCTTCATCCCTTATAACAAACACCCAAGGTATTCAGCAAAGCCAACCTCAAATGGAATTTTTGAAGGTTGCTATGACTAAAATAAACTGCAAGCTCTTTCTGTTGAACAGTATCATCCTTAACTTCCTTTCTCTTGAACTACATATAAAGACCCAGAACACAACTGCAACCTCACATATAGCACATAGATTTCCCTTTATTATTGGAATAAACTGTGGTGTACAATGTGGAGAGGACATATACTTCTGACTACGGTATAAAGGTGTAAAATTTTCTCCAAAAACAACAAGAGGATTTATGAAGTCATAATTCAGTGTTTTTAGCATCCTGCAACTGCCTCCCACATGCCTGCAGAACTTGTTGGGCCTTGTTGCATGGTTTGCAGCGAGCTCATTTGCCAACAGTTATCAAGCCAAGTTAGTGGCCCTGTGGAGTTCTGTGCAGGGGGGGTGACGGCGTGAACTTACTACAGCAAGGTGGCTGAGGACTAAAGGAGTAGGCCAAGGCTTTGAAGTCTGCTACAGGAGGAATAAGGAAGCAGACCATGGCCTACAGGATGTAGCTGAAGAACTGCTAGATGGGTAGATTGTTGATTGAGTGTACAGGGGGCATGCCAGGAGAGTTGCCAAGTTACTGGAGCAGTCCAAGGTGTCTAAGGAGTTGGTTGTTGGAGCTGCTAAAGGAAAAGCAATTGTTGCATGTTGGGAATTCAGTTTATATAGAGCTAACAACTGTAAGTATTGTCTCATATTGGGAATTTTGTGCAGGGATTGTAAAGGGCCATTATCCCTAGTGAATAGAAAAGAAATTATCACTAGTGTTTTATTTCCAACTGGAATGATGATATGGTGAAGACCTTGTTTTCGTAGTTAAATGTAATGAAAAACCAAGATTTTATGTTTTGGAAAACTTGAATTTCCCTAGCAAACATCTGTGGTGTTCAGCAAAGCCAACCTTAAATGGACTTTTTGAATGTTGCAATGAGTAAAATAGGCTGCAAGCTCTTGTTGTTCAACAGTATGATCCTTAACTTCCTATTGACCCCAATTTGAAGACCCATAACACATTATTTAGCAAGTCCAATCAATTTCTTCAGCTTCTCAACCTCCTAAACGGAATCTAAATCAATAACTGGAATTGTGTGCAAGATTGTAAGAAATAACCTTAACGCTTCACTAAACTTCCCATCTGTTGTGGATTTGTAAGCTAACTTCCCATCTGTTGTGACTTTGTAAGCTAGTCTAAGTTTCTCATCTAATTGAAAAAGCTTAAATACCAAAGCTCATGGAGCTCTGATATTTGAGCTAGCAGTCTCACTCTAGCCTCCCTCTATTGCTAAGAAGACCACAATGCATAAACAAATGTAGGGAGGTATGTATGGCTGCCCATGTAAACATCCAAAAACAAAGGTTTTAACTTTTAATGGAGTGAAATTCTTAATACCAAGTTGTTGACTTGAGAGCTGCATCACGATATTAATGTTACTAGTAGCTGCATTCTCACCTGCAAGAAAATATTTTTTGTATCCATATTTGAATTACTGGCATATGTGGTGATGGTGTAACTAACGACATTATGAGTTGTACTTGCAACATTTGCAGCTTAGACATTTGTAGGGAGCTTCAAATCTTCTACATCCCATCCTACCTCATCATCATTGTCTCCTCTCACTTCTTTGTCACTGACCACTACAACTTCGCCATTTTGCTTTTCAACTCCAGAACTGTCAAGGTCTTAACCCCTATTGGCTACAACTCCTTCATCCTCTTCTTCATGGACTACACCCCCTACATTATCCAACCCACCAGAAGTGTCAAGGTCTTAACCCCTATTGGCTACATCTCCTTCATCCTCTTCTTCATGGACTACAACCCCTGCATTATGCAACCCACCCTCAAAAAGGCCTTCGATAACCCTCAATAATAGCCATTCACGATTGTGATAAATTGATGGAGGAGGCACAATAAGTGATGATTTCTTCCCAGATGGTAGAGTGGGCATATTGCCACCTAACTATTAAGTGCAAGCATATCAACAATCTTTGTAAGCCCATGAACTGTTGCGCTCACATTTGGGCATTGTGAAACTGACCCATAACATCATTTTATATTTATGCAATCCCCAACATCTTCAAAAACTTATCAATATTGTCCATGACAAGATACAAAATGTAAGAATTTCAAAATTATTTAATCTTTGGTAAGCGTATTCAACAATGACAGCATTTCCTTACCAAAAGGCCTCAGTTCCAAGTGTATACCAGTGACCTTAAAATCTCTTTGTTTTGCAGAAGCAACATCAATTTGAATAGTTTCACCCTACACTGCTAAGTTAAATCATGCCTTCTCATCTTTGAAAAAGTGAAGAGCCGCTTCTGGGAAGCCCTTCAGATGCAGCTAAGCAATCACTTCCTATCCACAAATCAGTTCCTAATCATGCTCATAACATTGTCATACTTCCTTTTTATTAGTGCCAGCTTGAATATATACTCATGCATTAATCTGTATGACACGATTATTTCCAACTCATTCATGCAATTGATCGAATTCTCAGACACCTTCATTATACATACTTGAACATCAAGTGTTCCAATAAGGCCACCATTTTTGTTTGGAAGACAACAAAGCAGAATTGTTACCCCGACCACCACTCTTAAGTTTTAACACAAATAATATTATGTAGAGAACAATGTACAAGCTCCTTGCTTCTAATGATGATTGCATGCTTGCTCAGCAAGGCTACGTTTTCCATGTCATCTGACTAAATGTATTTAACAAATGGAATATGGACGTCCCTAGGTACAATCCTCTGTTGCAAACCAAGTTTGTTGTCTTTTCTTCCTGCATTGTGTCACTCTTCTATCCCAACACTCTCTTCTGGCCCAAGAAGGAGGTTTTATGTTCCTACGTAGAAAATTGTATCCACAGTTACTGGACAACTAGACTTCTTAATCACCTTATTTCTATGATTTTTATCACTTGGTTATGACTCATGTCAGTAACTGCCAATTGATTGCAAGCAAAAAGGGCAGCAGGTCCTCCAAGTCGTTGTCTTTTCTTCTTGCATTGTGTCACTTCTCCCAAGTCCCAACACTATCCTCTGGCCCAAGATTAAGCTCATATCACCCACCATCAATATCCAAACGTATTAGGACAACATTCTCCATGGGGCCAAACAACAATGATCATCATCCTTGATCCAATTCATGGATCCAACCCTTCTTATATGTATAAGTTGAGAGTATTTTTGAGTTGCAAATTGATGAGAAAACAAAAAATGGTCATTGTTGTAGTATAGGGTTCCTTCATAAACAAGAAAACATATCTTTCTCTTTCTAACTTGAAATCAATCATCCCATGGTCATGCCTAGCAGCAAGAAGATTCATATCAAGATGTGCTACAAGGATCCAAAAGCAATCACGGTCTCTACAAAATGTTTGGACACCTCTACAATACTTGGATACATCTCAAACTCAGGTAGTTTTATCTTCTAAATGTTAAAAATAATGTCGTGGCATGGATGGAACATCCCACGAGACATATAGTTCACGTGTCCTCTTAAAAGTTAAAATATCCAACATCCTAAGCTTGGTACCCAAACATACTAACTTTTCACAAATGAATTATCCTCAAATTTTTCACGTGCCCTCCTAAAGTATTCAACTTCCCATGCCTTGATCTCTGAGAACAAAACAAACTTTTCACAAACAAATTATCTACAAACTTTTCACATGCCCTCTTAAATTATCCAACTTGCCAGACCTTGGTATTCGACAACAAAACAAAATAACTTTTCACAAATGAATTGCATGCAAACTGAGATGCTACTCAAGGAAGAGGAGTAACAGGTAAACAAAAAAAAGGGGGGGTTAATATATCTCTAATGAAATAGATATAACTTCACCAAGAAATTGAATCTGCATGCCATTCAATCTACTTGGTGACCATCTGCTCCTGACACAATCAATGACACGTTGGGATGAAAAGTAGCAGCCCAGTTCACTCCACGGTCATGACATTCCAAAACATATTTGACAACAGCATCACCCTCTACAAAAATATATGTGTTCATTTGTGTTAACCTTAATATCATCAACAAACGGTTTTCCTCCTTGGAGCAAAAATATCCCATACACAATCAGTCTGATCCAAGGGGCTTCAAATGACCAAATATTCCTTAGCATGAAAAGAAACACACATTACACAAAAAATGTCGCCAGTAAGGTGAGATACAAGTTCAAGATTTCCAGTTCCATATCGTTATTGTTTGTTCGTCATTGGCACTGACAATCTAAGGATACTCATTATGGAACTTATCTCTCCAGATATAGGCAGGGGTACATATTGTAGTTCCATATATTGATCTTAAAGACATTCCCTATAACATTAACAAGTAAATTGGAGTTATAACAACTTTTCATATGTATTTTTGACTATTATGTCAGATTACTTGTAGTTAATATCATTTACAATCGAAGGCACTACTCTTTAGATGTCCTAAATATACACACACAATGTCTACATAAGAAGCTACATGGCTGGGAAGCTTCGCTAAACCTACCAATGCTAAAATAACTTTGTTCCTTGGATGGGAGAGGGTGGGATTTTTTCTTGCAGCTCTCCTTTGGCTATCTGGCTGCACTATAAGAGGAATTTCTAAGCCTGCCAAAATCACCAAGGACTTGTCGTCTAGGCCAATCTCCACCCATTTAGAAGGTTTTAAACTAGGTATACCAGTTTGATTACCTTGTGACCTTTTTCCTTGTGTGTAATTTCTCACCCCACCCTCCATCCGGTAGTGAGACTAAGATATTCGTCATAGCTCCAAACAACAATTGACTCTATTCCTCATAGCTCATGAAGAAGAGCTCCAAAGAACAATTGACTCACAAACAGGGAATGATAACATTTTCTTCCTAACCACCCAAGCTAGACCCAATTGACACCACTACAAAACTTGCCAGTAGACGTGTGTAATTTCTGGACATTTTACAATACATAGCAATTAAAGGTAATCTCCTAGTTGATCCATGAAAATTTTGTCAAAATACATCAGGGACTCACACAACACCAATGTGTTCAAGTCCCTCTCCATGTCACCAAGGTGTTAGACACCCACCATTCCAGGATATAAAAATGTATCCATTGAAACCCATATCAATCGTCTAATTGATGGAACTACTGAAAAATGAACCTTGGTGATCAGTTTCAAAGTGCTACTCAATCTCTGAAATACATAAAAAAAGAGGTTCACATGGACCACAAAACATGCAATAAATATCCAAGCCAGTTGGCTTACCTACAGACACAAACACGACTGAGCCTTGTGAAAATGTACTCCTCTAACTGACCCATCATGCTCATCAAACCTATCAATGTTCCCATCTGATAATGCCAATGTTAGTGTCAGACTTTGCATTCTTCCACCAGTGATCAAATATGTTGTTATAAAGTGGTCTTGGGGTGTCGAAATCAATTTTTTCTCATTTCAATGAGTCTTCATGTAAAATTTGGTCACTAGGTATTAGGTCTAGGATTGTTGTGACTCCTTCCAAAGTTTTCCAAGTACTGGTCCATGCCACCATTCGGCTGAGTGTGGCATCATTCAAATAGTTGTCATCATTATTTCAAGTTCCAATGGGTCATTTTACACCTTATTTGTGCTTAAGTAAGGCTCATTTCCCTCTCCTAGGGTTTTGAAGGTAATTTTTCTTGGATGATAAAATCATCAATAAAACTTGTACCCTAATGTTCATACACCTTCCCCTATCCTTAATATACCTTCTTAAACTCTTCCCATCACATATATCCCTCAAATTCATCATTTTCCCACAAACCCTAACCTATTGCTACAATTTAACACTTTTCTAGGTTAGGCATGTGTTTTTCCCTTTTAGACCCCTTCCCCTCACTCAATATTTGAAATTATACTTTCCCCTACTTCCTAACATCCCTCCCTACTTCCCAAAATTTTCTCAAGAAATTAGAAGCCCCTCATCCCCTTGATTTCCCTTCATTTCTACAAATCCCCTGTTCCACACATCAAAATAGGTTTTATTCAAATACTGTTTCTGAGCAAGAAACGATGAATTTGACAAAAATGAGAGGTTTTTTGCAATCATAGAATAAAGAAGAAAAACCTCCTTCCATTTTTACACAGGTCTCATGGTTTGGGAGAAATTTCCAAAACATCATTTGCCTCGGGAGAGTTGCTGCACTTCTGGAGTGACTTTGGGAAAATCAAGATTTCTCCTAGCTGGAGTGACCAAATGACTTTCTTTATGACTCAAATGATAACTAGACACTAAGATATTTTCATTCAGATATCATGAGCTCAATCTGGAGTTGAGGAACACCTCCAAAATTTGACCGAAACAGCGCTTTGCATTTTGGCAGCCTCATTCTGCACATTTTGACCAGTGTTGGAGATTGGGCGTTTGACAAGGAAAATGAGCTCCAAATTGAAAAATTCAAGATGTTCTGGAAAGTAGATTCGAAGAGCTTTCCCAATAGCTATCTCGTGCCAAATTTAGAGATCGAGAGGGCACTCAAAATTTTATTTGAAGTCGGCATTGCGTATTTCCTTAAGGCACTACTTGTTTCCTTAAGGCACTGCACACTTGACAGGCAGCCCAATTTTTCATTGTTTCTTTGGTTTTTTTTCTTTTCACCTATGGGATTTTAATATTTCCACTAATGTAATGTAAAATCATGATGTAATTAAAGTGTATTTATGTTACCTAGGGTAGGTACATTAGATGAAAAGCTTAAATGAGATGAATGAATTAGTTTGCTTCATACTAGGAATGTTTCAGTTTCAGCATCCTAGTCTTTAGTTGTCTGCTCAACGTTTTCTGCAACTAACTCCTCCTCTCATGGAATTCGACCCTTGAGGATAGGATTACCTGTTTGGGGGTCTATATCATGTATCTTCTAAGTCAGTGTGTGGGTTGGACTCACTTGGATGCTCAAAGCATAATTGTACATCATTGTAAGCAGTTTGGCAAGGAGATTAATAAGATTTGCAACTATTTTTATGGGATCTTTGTGGCATGGAGTTTTAGCACAGATTCTTCTTTCGTAATAATATTTTTACATGTTTTATGTATGCAATCATTCATTTCATTGCTTCTTATTGAATGTTATCAAGTTTGATGGGTAGAATCCATTGTAACAGTGCTTTGCCTTGGGAAATCATTCAATATTTCATGTTTTCTACTGTTTGAGAAGGATCCATGATTGTCACATGCCCTCCTCGGCTCCTAATTAGTGTTAAACACCTCACACCTTTAAGCCTAAAGTGCTAAAGCCTATGCATACCTTGCCCCATAGAACACCCTGCATTAATGACCTAATTTCCCAGACCTAAACTACTCAGCTCCATCTGATCCAGCAAAACACCAACAAATTCAATCAAAACCTTTCGTGCTACTATACCTAACCTAAAATCCTTTACCTGATCCAGTCATCTTGACTGAGATCCTTACAGAGAGAGCCCTCTCACGGCCTAGTAGGGCTAGCTACTAGGCTAAGCTTGGTTTTGTGGTTACCCTGGAATTGTCTCCCTTCAACCTGAGGTCAATCTAGGTGATAACAGCCATAACTGAATAACCCCACCGTGAAGACTAGCCAGGATCCATGGCCTTTTCATATAAAATTTCAACCTCTTTACCCAGTTATTCTAGCACTCGAATTTGGTTGACATTGCAAATGATCTTCCAGCCTATATACCATAAAAGGGGTTGAATCAGCATACAGAACTAGTACAAACCCTAGACCAAACCCCACATGCAATGTCATGAATGATGCAAACCATTTGCCCCATATTTATGTGGTATTGTAATGATGCGTTATTATTTCTCCTTTAAGATTCTTATTTATAACAAACATTTTGAGGCATTCCCTTCCTTTATGGGGAGAAATTTCTTAATGTGAATTTTATAGCTGGCCTTGCTCTCACCACAAAGCTCATTTAGTCGTTTAGTGGAGGGAATGACACAATGTCTTGATATCATCACTACATCAATAGGAATCATGGTTAATCAAGAAAAGATAGAGGCCTTTATTATTTGGGCAGGAAGACTTTCTCGATTGGCTTGTCATTTAGGGGATTATTGTTTCTTAAGAGAACTTAAGGTTGCGTTCCCTCACTTGCCTTGATAGTTCCTCTTCATAGAAACTTGAGGTAAGTGAGTTCAAAGAAACTCTTCAAGTTATGATCATTTATGTGTTATTTATGTTGATGATGCATATGTTGGTAATGTAATCAGCGTTGATAAGGAAAATTATGTAGCTCTCTCAATAAAGGAAATCATTTTCCTTTTCTACAAGGAAATCCCTTTACTAGTGAGGGAAGGATATTCCTTTCCTCTAACTCAAGGAATCACCTTGCCAGTATAAAATGAAAGTCCTTTTCTTATAGAAGATTAGAGAAGCATAAATCTAAAAAATAATTAAAAAGTAATTTGAAGAACGAACTTGAGAATTGGTTGAAACATGTTCTTGAGAGGAGATCCTAGAAAGAAGCAAGGAATAGTTAATCATTAAAAGAGAATGACTTCTGGAGAAAAAAATGCTAACTACCAGTACTACAAAAAATACTTTTTTTTTTTTTTTTTTTTTTTGTGGGGGGGGGGGGGGTGGTGTCGTACGTTGCCTCCAAAAGTGGGAATTAGAAGCGGTTTTAGCATTAGTTGCAGTTTTTTAAACCCTCACTCACCCCACCCCCGGGCGGCCCCTAAAAGCATCACCTCTAAAAGTCAATCCTTTTAGGGGTGGTTTTTTAAGAGAGATGAATTGCCCCCAAATGTGTCACTTTTCAAAGGGGGTTCCAAACTTGAAAAGTGACTTTTGGGTGCAATTTTTTAGACCCCCCCTCCCTTCAAAACATCACCTCTCAATGTCAAGCCTTTTAGGGAAGGTATTTGAAGAGATAGCGTTGATGGGGAGCCCAAATGGTTGGTTGAAGCGCCCTGCCAAGTCATTGGCCCTCTGTTATGAGGCGTTGGCTTAGTTTTCCTTTCCTTCATCAGGGTCAAGCCCCCAATTTTGGGTCAATTAGGTGTGAGGGTCGTTCAAGTGGGCTAGCCTAAGGGCATTGTGAGGGCATTGTGAGGACAAACGAAAAGGTCTTTTAAGAGATATGAACCAGCCCCAAAAAGTGACTTTTAGGGGTGATTGCAATAGCCCTCAAAAGTCATCTTTCAAGGTTGGTTGTAAATCACCTCCAAAAATTCAGTTTTGGGGGTGATTTGAAACCCCCTTGAAAATTGACCGATGGGGGCAATTTAAAACCCCCCTCATAGCAACCTACAAGGGCAGCTTACAAACCCCCTTGTAGCAACTTGTTAGGTGGTCTAAAACCGCCTTGTAACAATGTTTGGGGATGTTGGGAGCCCCCCTTGTACTAACTTTTGGGGGCGTTAAGAGCCCCCGCCATGGCAGCTTGTGGCAGCATTAGAAGCCCCCCTTATAGTAGACTATACATACTTTCAAATTTTTAGATTGTGATAATTTCACACTGTTATGTTGGGCACTAGTGAAGAGGATCAAAAAGTTGGGTAGTTGTATCCACTTGAGGTTGGCTTACATGACGCATCACTGAATTCATCAAATCAAGGAGAGTTTGCAAATGGCATTGAATCAGCTTTGCGCAAACCTTCATTCGAGCATACAATCATCTCTTCACATTCACTCCATAATGAAAGAACTGAACAAAATTGATGATGTCATTGAATATAGTATTGATCTCGATGTATTCTATGGGAATCTTAGGAGGTGTTTAGGAATTTTCTTTATGTTGTAGTTGATTTGCGCTAAAGGTCATGGAATTATCAAATCATGAAGAGGAAAAAGCTTTGCATATTGCCCAATAACAACCAAGCAACTTGAAGGACCAATCCCTCCTAGCCTAGTCCCTTTAGCTCTTTGTGTTACGTTTCCTTGCCAACAAACTCTTGCGCTTTATTTCGATAGCCTTTGGCAGGGAATCACTCATAGTAGAGTTTGTTTAATTCTCAAGGAGCTTTCTGCCTTTAACACAAAGACATTTAGGTATATGTCCATATAATGAATTTTCATTTAGTATCTCGCGATTGGTTTGGTATCTAACTATTCGAGTCTGTAGTCTGTTGGGTTGTTTGTGCATCTATCATATTTACTTTCCCTCCAAAGCGAATCTCTCAAGTCCAATATTTTCTCTAATGTTATTTCTCCTCACTCTTTCGTCCTAAGGGAGAAATGCAAGGGGTGGTCAAGGTCGAGGCCAAGGCCAAGGTTGTGGTTGTGGAAGAACTCAAGCTCAACCTCAAACCACCCGAAATCGGGGTCGTAGAAATAACAATGATTTAATCTTGGAAGCAACTCGGCCTTATCTAACTAATGCACACCCACGGGCTCATTATATTATTTCGGGCTAGGACAATGAATTGAAGTAACAGGCAACAGATAATGAACTGGAGCTAAATGAATGGCAGGATCTCATCCCTAACCCTGATACCAAAGGTTGATGCACCCAAGTCCAGCAGACCCTTTACCTTTTCTGGATGATGAAAAATCTCTTGGCAAAAGCTTTAACGTCCACCTTTGCAGGAATTTTGGAGTTGGCAACAAAAATATTGGAAATCCACAAGGAATTCTAGCTCATTCAGTGCCATATTCAATAGCAAAACGCTCATTTAAGTCGTATTGAGAATCGTATTCACTGCCTTCCACAAGCTGAATAAGGACACAATATCCCTTTTATAAAGTAATAAAGAAAAAAATGGAAATTATTTTTTATTATTAAATTGATAGTTAATTGAGTTTGTCTTGAACAATTGGAAAACTTTTTTCATAATGACTTGGAACCTTATTATTAAATCTAAACATAAACATTCTCAATATACATGATAAAATTTCTATGGTTTTTAATTATAAATCTATTTTTCTGCACAACCAAAAATGTGCATCTTTCCTACATTAATGTTCATAATGATAAACTTTGTGACCTATTTAGCTAAATGTCTAAGATATTGCTCAAGAAACCTACTCCCAACAACTAATTTTACTTTGTTGATCATAACGTGATTATTTCTCATTAATTATCACTTCCCATTTTTCTTTGGAGATTGAACAAATACAAATGAAATACAAGATCATAACAATCTCAAATTTGGATTTGAACATTTAGAACTCACTATTTTTGTTTGTTTCTCACCAATTATTCCAAAGAAATTAGATTTCTATGCTGAAGTTTTAAATATCCCATAGCTTCCATGAGAGAAAATAGATTTATGTACTGAATTTGCGTATGGATTTTGAAAATTGAAGTTGCCTCCTCTTATTAGGCAACCTAGTCATATGCTTTGTTGACCTCCAAGACGGTAATAATTCCATTAACTACTGATGACATAAGTTTTGTTTCTCACCCCCATCATCTACCACATTCTCAACGATTTTGAAAAAGTGATTCTCAAAAGAATCCCCGAGAGGGCCTCAAAATAGAATCAAAAGATCCTCCATGCACAATGATCAAGTTGACCTACATGAAGGGGCAAGTCAGCCTAAAGAGAGCAATTTGTACCCCTCACAAGCCTATAAATAAGAAGGAACTCAACCTTATTGTCACTCAGCAAAAAAAATTCAATCTTCTCAAGGTAGAAGCTAGTAAAAGGACGAAAAGGAAGGCGAAGAACTAGATCTAAGTTTTTGGGCCTCTCTCTTTCTCGTGTTAGGGTTTCTACATTTGATAGGCAGAAGAATTTGTTTGGGAAGTCGAAGTTGCAGAGGAATTTGTTGGGAAAGTCAAAGTTGCAGGAGAGTTTTCTAGGCATATCGAAATTGCAGAAGAATGTGTTGGGCAGGTCAAAGTTCCAGAAAAATCTGGTGGGAAAGTCGAAATTGCATAAGTTGTTGGAATCAACTTCTTGTCATTTTCCCTGTTTCATGCAGTTTCAGAAAATGTCTACCCCGAGTTTCTGGCACTTTTTGCACTGTTACCCTACCCATTTATAGAAATTCATTGCTTAACATTTCCTAATTCCAATTTCCTTTAGTTCCTTCAGTTCCTTGATTATTTTGATTTTGAATTATTTGGGGTATAGCGATGGGATTTTTAACTTTCACATTAACAGTAAACCCTTAAAAATAATCCAAATCCCATTACAATCCTTCATGCTAGTTTATCATTTGGTTTCTCATTATTTTGTTGCTAAGATTGAACACTTGAAGAAAGAAACTAACAATCAATTCCTTGGTGAGGAGCATAAAATGATCTCTTTGATTTTAGTGGGAACAAGTGTCAAATAGTACACAAACTCCTCAACATTTTTGCTATAAGATAAGTGTTGACGAATGTACATGAATGTAACAAAATAACTAAAAACACAGTTAAAACCTCAAATTAGTTTACAACCCTTTAGAAACAAAATGTTGTTCAGAAATGCATCTAGATAACTAGCAGCAGAAGGTAAAACATAATGTATTTTTTATAGCCCTCTAGATAACAAAAAGCTAAAACCTACTATATTTTTGGAAATTCTTCAAAGTTTGGACCATACTGATCATACCAGCCATTCATGTCTTGATAATTCTCTTAAGCCACTTTGGAAATGAAACAGAAGAAACCCTTGCTAAAACTGAAAATACAAACTTAATAAAAAATTCGCAAATGCTAGTTATGGTTGTTTTATACTTGAAGGAAATTTTAGGATTATTTCAAATAGTTTCATTTGAATTAGGAAAATGAGATAGGTTTCCTATAAGAAACCATCCATTTTGCATGATGTTATGTAATTTTTGTCTTAATTCCTGCAAATTTTATTATTCTCTTAAAATAGCTCCCAAGATTCTTTAATAAAATCATTACCCTTGAAGTCACTCCCCGAGGTTCTTTAAGAAAATTATTTACCCTTGCAAACCCCCAAGTTCAGGGGCCGGTTGCCAAGTTATTTAATCTAATTAAAGTACCACTACAAAATGGCAGTTAAGCGACCCTATCTACTCAACGTGGAAACTTATTCTTCATCATGGGGTTGCATACAGAATGACATTGTCATTGTCGAAGCTTAAAATAAACCAAAAACCTGCAAACCCTAAATTTATTAGACCCTGATGATTTTAATGAGACCTACGAAAAACACATGGAAAACCACAGTCTATTCTAGAATGGTATTTTTACTTAAAAAATAATATTGAAGACCCAATACATTGTTTGATGACTAAAATGTATAGCCAGAAATGGCTGACTTAAGACAACTTCATTAAGAATATTGGGTATGAAACCTCAAACTAAGAAGAAAACATGAAAGATACGAACCTCACGTCTAGAGAAATATTTTGGACCAGAAGTGAGTAGAGTGGAGTGCATGTATCTGAACCTATCTCGCTCCCTATATTGATCGCTCTCCTTGCAATCCTCGTAACGTCTTCTATGAGAAGGGCTTCGGCTCCTCCTGGGGATGTCGCTTCTGCTGCGTCTCTAGTTTCGTCCCATTTCGCCCCCTGCAAAACTGCTTGATATGAATCAAATGTGAGAGAATCTATGGAAAAGTATTTACATAGATAGCTTTGCTTTGTCACTTGTTGTGGCTATCTAGCTGATGTGTCAAATGCTTTCTTGCAAGTATTGTGACAGTCCTTAGCTTCACAAATGGAGAGAGGGCAAAGGAATGAACGTGTGCGGGATAATAATGGCTTATCTCAATTTTTTAACTCGCATTAAATTTATAGAAATTAACATTATACATAAATCATTTATAAATTACGTAATTATTTATTATTAAATTGGGATTTTATATAAATTATTTATTAATGTTAATTTATAGTGATTTTTAATATGTTTTTGTTAAATAGAATTATTTGAATTATTATAGTATCAAGAATTTTTTTGTTGATTTTTCTATTATTATATTTTAATTCGCTTTAAACATGTTTAAAATATGCTTTCATCTTCATGTGTGGAGGTTATCTACTTGCATATTCAAAGAGATGTTTTTACCTTTATATGTGGAGGTTATTTATTTGCATATTCAACAAGTTTTGATGTAGCTTTTACCTTAAAAAATAACTATTGTGACTCTATGGTGAGAAAGTAATCTATAAATAGAATTTAGAGTTATTTAGAATAAATAGGAGATTATTTCCCATTATCTATGACTAATCTTTGAGAGATTGGGCATACATTCCCTAATTATCACATAAACAAGAATTTAATCTTGCATTTAGTGTTTTATCTCCATGGAGGTTCACTAAGCAAAGGGAATAACTCCTCCTATGTGACGTTGATTATCTCTCCCTCTTAAAGGATTGCTAAACATTAAGAATTGAATCTTCATTACTTTAAAGATGCAGTCTTGTCGAAAATACCAAAAACATAGTAGGATTCTTTCATTGTGAACAAAATCAAGTACATGTTAGAGGGAAGTATTCCTCTATCGATGGTTAACAAGTTGATCAATAACTACAATCAAATGCTTCAATCTATATATTTAATGATCTCTAGTCATCATCTAAAGAGTTAAAGAATCAAATAAATTCCAACCTAACTTCTAAGTATATAGTAAGCTTGTACTTTAGAGGTTCTATTATTGTAAAATTTGACAATTATGGAAGTTGTGGCAAGGTCTTGGAGGAGGGACTGTCATTTTGGAGCAAAGCTAGCCTCTTTTTAAAGGATAGTTTCTAAAATTAAATCCATCTTCAATGTTTGTCTCTTCAACCCCACTCTAGATTTGAATTTTAAATATCCCCCTACTTATTTTTGGATGAGACAATCTTTCAAAAGCCAACATAAATATGTTGGGGATGTATAACAAGATACAAACCAGTCAAGGAAGGTTATACACACATGTGCTAAAATTTGCATTGAAGTTGACTTGAGAAAAGGTATAGCAATGCATATTTAATTAAATATTCGTGATTTTAGCAACCCATATATTTGATTACAATAATGATACTTTATGTGTATCTATGTGCAAAGAGAATATACTTGAAAAACACCTTCCCAACAACAAAATGATTATAAGAAAAAATGAAAAATAACAACGAATGGGTGGTAGGATTGAATGAAGAATCAAATATCATTAAAGAAGAGGTGTTCAAGTTTAGTCACAATAAAATATTCTATGACACCCTCCAAGGAGTGTGTTACTAAGAGTGACACAAACATGATCATGGATTGCATGCCAAAATCTTATGGGAAAAACAAGAAGCAACATGAATGAGATATTATAGATTTCAAAGAGAGCATTTTATTCAATCCAATAGAAGCAATGCAGTTGGTGCTACTTGAGCCTCCATAAGCTCTAAATAAATTGGTTGAAAGCAAGAAATCTAAAGGAGAAATGCAAAGAAAGGAATATAGAGTTGTTAATATGTTGAGAAGTATTTTTAATCATTGGAATTTAGTCTTCAAATCAAAGGGGCCATATAAGAGTTCTACCATTTTCTATTGCACATGTTTAGAGATATTGAATTCTCGTGAATTGAAATATTTTGAGACTTGTGTCCAAGAGACCTTCAAATAAAATACAATGATCTAATTGCTTTGTAATATGAGCATTTCTTCGTATATCATTAGGCAAGTTGGCATATGCTTTGTAGGGAGGATATCGCAAAGGCCAATGTCATCAAAAAGGTCTATAAAGAACTTCGAGAGAGGGCCTTCCTGACCATATGGATCCCAAACTTAAAAACCCCCCAAAGGGAAATTTAAATATCCCTTGACAGTAATGTAACCTGTTATTGTTCAAACTAGCGGGGGTCCTAAAATGGGATCCTTGAAGGGTTACTACTAGCCTAAGGGCAATAATGGACTGATAACCCATTGTCACCTTGGCTAAGGCTCCTTTCTCTCTACAAATTTTCACTAATGGGAGGAGACCCATTATGATAAGGATCACGAAATGGATGGACCAATGATAGGGTGAGGGGTGATCCTAGAAACCTATCCATGAGAGGCTCAAATATGTGGCTTGCTTCTCTTGGAAGACAATATGTAAGTCTCTTTATGAAGCGATCGGGGAAAATTTATAGGGTTAGGTTTTAAGTGTGTGCCTTATAAAGGACACCCCTAAGCCCTATAATTATTGTCGAAACTTGGGTTCCATGTGATCTTTGAAGAATTAACCTTGATAGTGCATGGGACCACACGGGACCAAGTGGACCCAAGGTTCAGTCAAGGGGATAGGATTTAGAAACCAATGATATACTTGCCCTAATTAGGGAGGGGAAAGCGATCAATGAATGAATTTTCAATGAAAGACAATGCAAGGATACCAACGATGTTTCTAGTCTAAGGGAAACCAAGGGAAAGAATTGGTCTTCGAGCTATAGCTTGTGATATCTCAAGATCCCACCATCAAAACCTCATGAAATTTTGGAGGGATTATTAAGGAAACAAATGTATGCATATGTATTGATTGTATGCATATCGTGAACAGTCTCAAAGCTATGTATGGTGAACTCTTATCTAGTGGGTATTTGATCCAACCTTGTGAAGGCAGAGAAGCATTAGTCATCATGGTTGATCACATGACTTAGAGGCTTCAAATGTACCTGAATCACTTCTTACCTTATATGAGTCATCTAAAAACTTGTGAGCACACTTTTTAGATTTATGCATAAACCATGTGAGGGACATTGGTTTGCTACAAAAAGATTCATGAGATGCTTAAAGGGGACTTAAGATTATGGGCTTAAGTACACCAAGGTGGATGACTTCTATCTTATTGCACATTCTAATTCATACTTCAATGGGGACAAGGAAAACATAGTATCAACTTCAGGATATCTCATGAGTCTTGGATTAACAATGGTCTCCTGTATGGGGCTTCACTCAATGAACCTCTCACATATCACGTGTGCTTGTGGCATACTAAATGATACCCCTAATTTGATTACATATTCAAAAACACATCTATAAATCACATTATATAACCCCATTATGAATGAACGTGGCATGGTATTTCTCCCCAAATGAAGCCCTCGTGGTCTCCTAGAGGTCACACAAACAATCAGTTTCGATAGATTCAACAACAAAAGCAGAATATGTGGCATTCGCAGAAGCGACAAAGGAAATTGCATAGCTCAGGAAAATAATTGAAGGCTTGCAAGAGAAATAAGTGAACTCAACTCCTTTACATTTAGATAATACATCTACAATCAAGTTGGCCAAGAACCCAAGATTTTGATCGAACCAAGAACATCAATATGAAATATCATTTGATTCGATATCATGTAGAGGCCAAAACTATTCATCCAATACATTGTTCTATGACTAAGAAAATTGTAGACATATTCTCCAAAGCTCTAGGAAGAGAAAAATTGAAAAAGTTCAAAATGATGCTTGGGCTAACAAAAACTCCTTCAAATTAAAGGGGAGAATGTTAGACATTGCAATCCTTCAAGATTATAGTTTAAAATAGTTAGATGTAAAATTAGGTGAGGTAACGAATAATGGGTTGGGTTTAAATAACTGTCTTTTAATGTGATAAATTTGTTTTCATTTCTCAATGAATGACCATTAGAACTATTCGATCCTCAAAGAGTAAAACCTTTCAAACCCATTTCCTTTTTATCTTTCCTAAAAAAATATCCTGGCTTAAATGACAATGTGCTTGAAAATAAATAAATAAAAAATAAAGCACTCTTTAATAGTCAAAAACTTCAAAAAATAAATAAGAAATACACAAAAAATTTCCAAAATTCAAATTTTAAAATTTTACATTCTCTTGCACCTTCCTTGTGTGACCACAATATCTCCACAATTTGAGTAAAAGAAAAATAAAATATATTTATGCAAAATAGAGAGTATAATGATTCTAAATTATTTCCTCCAAATTTACTAATTTGAATTTTTTCCTCCAAATTTATGAATTGGTCAAATTTTCACAAATCACTAAACCACTGTGCAATCTGAATTAAACCATGTGAAGAGTTTCAGATTTTTCCCCAATGAGGGAGAGCCTTCTATAGTAATTGGATCCCCTTTCCCACTCCCCCATTGATTCTTGTATAATGACAATATGAGGGTAGTGAACTTGATTAATCTGTTTATAGCTGAGTTTTTTATAGGGTTGGCTAAGGACTTGCACTTCAAGGATACAATTTTCATTTTGAAAGAGATTCAACGCTTGAAGCTCTAAGGTGCAAAATGAGATATATATATGTATATTTTCATGGAGCAAATTTCAAAATTTGAATTTTTATGTTCCATTGACAGAAAGGATTTTCCACCTCTCTCTGGGACATTTAGATGATCATTGCTATGAGGCTCCAACCCTCTACCATAGTCTAAAAATGGGATGTTCGACGAGTCAAAGAAGGGGGAAACAAAAAGGCGAGTAGGGCATCATAAATTGTAACAAGGAGGGAGGCTAAAGAGGAGGAGGGTAGCAAGGAAACAAAAGTAATAGGGAGAGAAGGGAGAATAGAGGGGAGGGAAGGGACAAAGGAGAACATCGAGGAAAGAGAAAAGGAAAGTATTTGGAAAAAAATTAGGTTTTCCCTAAGATCCAAGTGGGAGGAAGTGATTCATGGAAGGACACTAAATCACAAAAACAAAATAAGAGATAGGCAAGGAACTAGAGAAAGGAGGTTGTTTCTTGGGGAGGGAGGGCCCTACTATGAGGTTGGAGGAGCTTATCTGATAGTGTCTAAAAAACTCGATTAAAGTTGAAGATCAGGAGCACTCTTCTATGCATGACACAAGGGAGAAAAAAAAGGTTCTAGATTATGATATTCAAGGAGACGCTTGAATGTGTGGAGTTTTGAGAGTTTTGCCATTGATGCCAAAGAAAGGGTCATTACTAAATTGGAGGTAAATCTTAATATGTTGCATGTCTCATGAGTCTTATTGAGAAATGTTCAAGCCTTCTTAAAAGACTGCCACCAAGGAATTCACTATCCCCTGAAGTATGAATAGTGTAAACATGTGCGTAGATAAATAAATAATAAACATATGTATGTCTATGTGTTGATTGTATGCATATGGTATCACAATCTTAAATATGTGTATGGTGAACTCTTATCTGGTGGGTATTTGATTCGACCTAGTGAAGGTAGAGGAGCATTAATCATCATGGTTGATCACATGACTTAGAGGCTTCGAGTGTCCTTGAAACACTTTGTATCTTACACGAGTCATCTACATTCTTTGCATAGAAGATGACAATTGAGGTAGTGAACGCATTATCTGATGATGGTTGGATGTCATTGTCCAAACATGGTTCGGGGGATGTCTTGATTTGTATAAAGTCTTTGTAAAATTATTTAAACCATATATCATCATTAAATAGCCTATGTTCAATAGACATGAGCATCTTGAGTGTAAAAAATTCCTTGCTCTTACACGAGGTTTATATGGTAGGCATCTTGAAGGAATGATTTTGAAGTATTTTGATAAAGTTTGTTTGTTTGTTTATTTGTTTGTTTTTGTTTTTGTTTTTGCTTTTTTGTTTTTTTTTTTGTTTTGTTTTTTTTTTTTCTAAGTATAGAAAGGCTTCAACCTAAGATGATTGATGTCCTCATATTGACCAGGTTGGTTCTTGGATTGGCCTGAGAGGCTTTTTGTCCTCATTCAAGGTTGGTGCCTCGAAGAATTAAAGAACTTATATTACAAGTTGGACCTCATATTTATAATTAAGAATCAAAGTCCTCACTATATTTAATAAAATTATTATTTTTGTTCTACTTCTTATGTTCTGGCTCAACCTTTTAACTAACATAATATAACAATTGTAAGAAGTATCAATTCACCCCCCCAATATTTCCAACAAGGGTTGAGACATATTTGGACATACTAAAGCCCATGATTATGTTGTTTATCTAATAGATAAGTATTTTCCACCTACGTGTCCGCTGAGACCCTTCTCTGGCACTGTAATTCTCTAATGGTTAGTAATGGTAGCAAAACTACATGTACAAACTACTTGCAATATGTTTCAACATATATTTTTCTAAGTTGATATTCAGATCTGTCATTAGGTAATGGAGAGATTTTGCACTAATTTTTCAAACTATTTATCATTCATAATTTCAAACCCTCATCATATAGCCTATATCAACAAGCTCATCTGCTCTCTAAGGTCACCTTCAAATAATTAGGAGGTTGAGAATAAGGGAGTGTTTCCAAATAGATTTGTTGACCTCAGAGTGCAATGTACCAATTGTGCTTTCCACATTCTCCCAAGGTGGGACATTCCTTCGACCAATCTAACAAACTCTTCAAATAGAAACATGTGCCAAGATGGTAGCTCTTGTTAATAAATCCATATCTATTTATAATGAGGTCATGATAAGCTCATTACATTATACTTATAATGGTTGTTCCAACTTACACCTCAAGCCTTGAAAATGCTCTTTCTAAATTCAACGTAGCTGGTAATCCTCTCAACATTGCCTCGATTATGTTGGATGTTTAAGGGTTTAAAACAGGTCTAAATTTGTGCATTTCTATTCTCAAACCACTTGATTCATCTTCCAACTTATGTTGAATCCAATGATAATTATTAGCATAAATGATTTCCTCTAACAGAGTCCCATAAAAGCACTTAAAGCTAGGCTAGTGCTTTCATTCCCTTAAAAAATGTAACAATTTTAAAAATACATCTCAATTTTTTAATTTATATATTTTACAAAATATATATTATATTATTAATAGATATATTTTTAAATATATATAATTAATATATATTGAATCAATAAATTTTGATTAACACATTAAATTAAACAAAACAAAATAATTAATAAATATTAAATCAAAAAATTGTAATTAACATATTAAAATTATGTAATTATTACATAAATCAAAAATCGATGGGGGCACTTTTCAAACAATTTCATGGGAAATTTTCAAATTTCAAGCGCTTCCGGAACAATTTGGTGTTGAAGCATTTTGGGAGACTTTTCAGCAAACAGATAAACCATTTGAGGAGCTTTAGCTGGTGCACACATTTACAGATAGGTGATTAAGCCCACTATGTGGTGCTTCTGGCAATAACCCTTCCACACCATAAGACATGTTTACAAGCTATGCAATTACAGCCATTCCTTCTGCAAGGCCCGATCTTCCATGGATTTTGCAAGGCCTGATCTTCCATGGTTTTTTCCTAAAACAAGTATTTTTTTCTTCATCTCAAAAATTAGCTCTTTGAATAAATTATCATCTCCAATATGTGAAAATGGAAAACATTTCTCTGGTCTCTCCTTGATAAGGATTACGCTTTTTCCCTGCAGAAAAGATAGGTGGTAGAACTGCAGGGCACTTCAATTGACAAATTTTCCTTTAAGTTAGATTGGATACACAAGCAATTGCTCCCAGTAATGGGAAATGTAATGCTCGAGACACTAACAAGGGTCAAAGTAATTGACCCGAAGTTTAACCTTCAAAACTAGGACACCAGACAACCTGAATTTTAACCCTACTTTCGGAACAAGACACCACACAAAAGGCACGCCAGTCTAGATATGCTCTTTAGTAGTCCATGCCACCCATACCGTCTCTCATACCTAGGATTTCCCTCTTATCCATCAGAATCACAACAATGATGCACTCTGTTGTGGTTAACAATGAAGGCACACTTGCAGCATCAACCAAAATATCTTTGATCACTTTCAGGGGATCAATAATCCCTACCTTCACTTTATCAATGTATTCACCTTAGTCAACATCATAGCTAAATTCAATATTATATTGCTCAGTAATTTCCCAACAACCACTGCACCTTCCACACCAACATTTGCAAAAATCGTACATGAAAACATCTTCAATCGTATATGCAGTTTGACCTTCCTGGGGGAGGATTTGGACCCTTTCTTGAAGTAATTTGGGCCTTCACTTCCTTATTTTATGTGATGCCAATTCATGTAGATCTGTAGACTTAATTATAACATCCTTGACAATATCTTAGAGATCATTTTATTTCAAAAACAATGTTACCTTGGCTTTTGATGACACCTATCTGGAGGCACCATCTAATTTGTCCTCAAATCTGAGACTTGATGATGCCATCTCTGAGATCTATTTCACAAACTTTTCATATATGAAAATAAAACAACAAAAATATACCCGCAAGAGTGGTTAGTCCTTTAAGCAACAATAATGAAACCCTCTAACTGTTGGTCTTTGATTCTGGTAGTTGATCTATTGTTGTAAACCCTTGAGGATCTCAATTAGAGATGATCCTCTTATACCATGTAAAAATTTTATTATTCAAGAGGACAATTGTCCTATGTTTCTTTCTCAAATAACTTAGATCTTAAATTACTTTAGTAACTGAATAAAATTCTGAACATGCAACAGTCACACATATAACTGGAAAACCTAAATAGTGGACTCATAATAGCTTTTAAAGTACACACATAATTCTTTCCTTCAAATCATCTTATCATTAATGATCAAAACTTACAAGGGCACGTCAAAACTAAGGTTTTCAGCTTCCTGGACACTCAGATCTGCTCTATCTCCTTGCTGGATACTCAAACCCACACTTTACTGAATTGTTGTACAACACTGTTCGATATGGATTCTAATCTGACCTTGGCTCCTCTCCTATGCTTTGAATCTGCTCAGCTAATCTTTCTCTGATATCCTGTATCTTTGATGTCCAAAAATGTTTGCATACAACTTCTCTCATCTTGTTCTATTTATGCTCTCACACTCTAATTGAGAAAATTAATCTCCCCTATCTTAGCAACTAATCTCTTTAATCCGAACAACCACCTTTTCTCAACAATTATGTGTACAACTAAGATTAGATGAAATACAAATCACTAATATTCCGGAAATATCTAGAATATTTCATTTAGATTTTGAAGAGTTAGGAGATCTAGTGAAATTGGTCTTTCACTTTTATTTACCAAGTGAAATTACAAGATGGTATTATTTCACAGTTTTACTAGGTGGTCACCAAAAGTTGTTTTGAACCACTTCTCACACATTCACACCTTACATGTGTAAAAAATTCCTATAGGAGTTACACTTATCGACATATCCTATATACCTTGTACCTAGTTCCAATTCAAAGAAAAGGTCTTAGCAGAATGCCAACATGCTGCTGGTCACACTGGCTTCTTTAAGACATATAACAACAAGAGTAATTTCTTTTAGAATGGACTCTAATAAGAGGTGAAAAATATTTGTTGCTTCATTTGAGAGTTATTAGAGGAATAAAACAGAGATTGTGAGAAGTCCAGGACTAATGTATGCCTTGCCCATTCCGAATAAAAGGTGACAATCCATTAACATTTTCTTTAGAAGTTTGCCTCGGGTCGAAGGGAAAATCTCCATATTTGTTATTTCTAGGGTGCTACTGACAAATTATCACATGTTGTTGAACTATTCATGCCACATGTTTATGGGCTTCATGGATTTAAGAAAAATCAGTTTGGAGTTAGAAGAGCCAACTAGGTTTAAAGATAAATTTAAGGCTGAATGGCAACTTTAAGGTAACAAAAAATAGTGGTATTAATTTGAAATTTTGACAAAATAAAGTTTATTGTGTAAAATTGGTTATCCCACACGCAAGAGATAAGTGAGCCTGCCTAAAGGCTTTAGACGGGTTCTTAACCCTAATACAAAAGTATATTTGGGAATGTTTTCATGTGGGTAATCTATGAGAAACAGATTCCTAGGTCAAGTGTAGTGTCCATATTCCTCTTGGACATGCATGGATTCACATCTAAACCTATCTAGGAAAGCTTTTTGGGGTAATGCTTCAACAAATGTGCCTTGAGAGGCTACACCATGGAGCAAACTTTCATTGGCGTAAGATGTGAATTTTGAGGGGTGTTTATTGGCATAAGGTGTGAAATATGAGGGGTATTTATTCTATGAACTATGAGGGGTATTTATTTTGAAAAAATTGCTCAGGACATGCACCATGGAGCAGAGTTTCATTGGCGTAAGGTGTGAACTTGACGGTATTTATTCTGCCAAAATTGCTCAGGACATACACCCAATATAATCCATTTAGATCAAAGTGAGAATGGAACCTTGGTGGACAAAAAAACACTTGTTCACCTCACCAGTGACTCGATCACCCATTGGCAAGAAAAGCCATTTTATCCTATATATTGTTGAAGCATTTTCATTTTCATATTAATAAAGGCTCCATTTTGAGCGTTCTCCACAAATATTTGAATGTTCTTCTTATTTATTGTCGAATATTCAATGTTTTATACCAAAATTCAGAATTTTGTTTCAGATTTTAGGTATTTCAAAACATTTTTTTTTTGCCCGGGGAAAAGTATTGTAATTTTCATTATCAAGGAAAATTACATGTTGTAAATGCCATATGCATATGCAGAAAAGTGACCGTGGTCATCTGAGAACTGTTTTGTATTGTAGAAATCTATACAAAAAACCCAGAGAAGGGTGTGATGATATTATTTGATCATATACATTATTATTTACATATTCAAATTTTTTCAAAATTTCACCCATGGTGATTATTGTTCTGTAGACAAAAAATAAATAACAGAAATAGATAAGTTAGGGCTTGTCAACCCTCTGTAGTTCCCAATCCATGTATGGTCTATCGAAATACTGGTAGATCTGTTCTAATGTGTGCTCCCTGATCAACCATTCCCCTCTAGGATGATGCATTGTCACTTTTGAAAGCTGGTCTACAGGTTCATTGCGCTCCCTGTAGATATAAGCACATGAAACATGATCAAAATGTGTTTTTAAAAACAAAACATCAATATGCATTGCATGTAGAAATGTAGTTGAACCAGTTAATAATAATCTTGGAGTCCCCATAAACTTGTAAATATCTACAGTTTTTGTTTATAGCAAAATATAAAAGATGGCGAAGTGTAAGGAGATTCGCAAAGTTATTTGTGCCATCTCCCAACCCCATACAAATATGGAAATAATGTGTCTCAGATATATGGAGGATAATGCCACCGCCACAACCCTATTCCTGTGCTGATTCGTCAAAATAGGCCCAAGGGTGTGCTTTGTCTATGACCTCTGGGGTGATGGTTCGAATCTTGGCAGCCTGTTCATCAACTGGAATTTACATATAATTGTTACAAATCTTAGGAATAATCAAAGGCCAAACTATATGCTTCCCATGAAATATGTTGTTGTTCCTGCTCATCCATATGTGCCAGCACACCATTAATGGAAGATTTCTGGATCTTGGGTTTGGAGCTTTAGCCCACCATCAGTTCCAGGCATTTAGTATACCATCACCAGCCCAAGTAAGTGATAAATTAAGAGTATGCAACACCTACGCCCAGACCTATTGTGTTGTAGGGCAAGAGAGAAAGAGATTGTGATTTGATTCCTCCTCCTCCCGACATAATACACACCATGTAGGTCCCTGAAAAGATTATTTTCTGAGATTATTTCTGGTTGGGGTTTTGTCCGTAATGATGTTCCACATCAAAAGACGAGTACTTGGTGGGACTTTTAGCTTCCATATGCTACTCCACCAACTATCCAAAGAATCGGGTTTGTGGCTAGCATGGATAATAGGAGATCCATCCTTTGGAGTATTGTCATGCGGAATGAGTCGAGGTTGCGGACAAGATTGACCTTCCAAGTATCTAAAGATATCTAGTGACAAGCAAGCCAATAAAAAACTATCTTTCTCTAAATATGCAATTAAAAACAAAGGAAAACAAGTGTTTTAGGCCTACCTTGGGTCCAATGCAAGTTTGTGGAAGCCTCGCTCCCTCGCTCCAAATGAGCTTCCTTGAAGCATAAGTCTACAAACACAAACAAGCAAACAAATTAAATAGCACCTGAAAAGCCAATATTATAAAGCATATTCATCATAATGATCAAGGAGATTATGAAACAAACCACATAAGACAATTTGTTGAGAAAAATGAATCTGATTGTATTAATTCAAATCAAAGAAGAACTTTACAACCTGTGCCTTGATGCTATACAAGCTCTTCCCAGGGTCCAACAAGAAGTCTCCTCTACTTTTACAAGTTTCACTCACTTCCCAATGAAGCCAAAAGGTATGTGATCTCTCCTCTCAAGCTTAACTAGGAAGTCCCAATTCCATCAGCATTTACCCTAAAAAATGTTCATCTCCTAACCTCCCCAACAACTGACCCAATGCCTTAATTTACAGTGCAATGGAGGGAAGTTACTAGGTCCTCCTTCAAAGGGATAAAGCCCTCCTTCAAAGGGATAGCTCCTCCTATCAAGGGATTAGCTCCTTGTCTTTTGGGATGCATGAACCACCTTGGAGCGAACAATCCATGTCAAAATTCCTTCTAGAAAAATCTAGAATTAACCCAAAGTAAGTTTTTTAGAATAAACTTGCACCTTTTTAACTTTTACAGGGGTACACACCCACCACTTTATAGACAGAGTGTGCAGATACGAAGGTAATATGAACAAAGGGTGTGGGCCCACAGGCAAAAGTGAGAGAAAGTGCGGAACCAGAGTTTTATTGATTTTCAATGTCTTTCTCTTATTTGTAAAGCTTGACATGAAGAGCTAAGGTCTTCGACTTGCTTAGGAGGCCAATATAAGTGATGATAGACCCATATTGACTGCAAATAGTCATGGTGATGATATTTTTGTGTAACAGATTGCCCCCTAAAGTGCGAAGTCTGTAGTAGATGAGGATTTCATTTATCATTTAGGAAGAATGAAGTACTTTATCAGTTCGAGGATCATCTTGTGGAGAGCCCGGTTGGAACCTGTAAAAACATTCAAATGCAAAATATATATATGAGATCATATCATCGCTGAGGTAGGCATTCCCATACTCAGATCAAAAGTAACTAGAAAACTGACTACTGCTCTAATATAGGAATGATCTTGTAATACATCACAAGTATAGACACATGTAGACACAATATGGATGCAGCCATCTGTTTATGAATAGTCTACAATATAATGAATACAAAATTCCTCGCAGCCTGGATGGTGGAAACTAGATCCAGGGTCTTCATTTCTACTTCCCAAAATAGTACGATTCTATCCATGCAAATGAATGTGTCGAAGTCGAACATGGTAGAAACCACTTGATTAGTAGTCGATGATGTAAACTGTTAACAAGTGTGAGAGAAACCACAAATAATGACAATGGCTCTCAAAGTACTCAGTACAATCCATGAGATGTGATTAGATGAGTCGATGTCAAACATGTCACAAAATCTTTCGATTGAAGGTCAATGATGCAACCTATTGTCGAAGGCGAGAAACCCCCCATTGAGGCATGCAGATCCCAAGGTACTGGTGATTCCTAGATCATCTTTCTAGATAAAGAGCTAAAGTCAATAGAAAGCGATCCGTCGTAGGCAAGCCCACAACGCGAAATCATAGATCAAGGTTGAAGAAATTTAGTTGCAAGGACTGACTCAGGGATGGTCAAGATGGATGACAGATATTTTTGCAGATGAGTGGCTTATTTTCACTAACCTCTTGAACACACAACGACGCAACAGATGGTTTGGTGACAATTGACCCAAAGTTAATACCCAGAAATCGGCTGAAGACTTTCAATGTGGTTTGATCAACTGTTAGGAAAAGGATTTCCCAACCCAGGTGAATGAAAGTGTCGTGTTCAAGAGTGGTTACAAAGTATGACAAACAGGGTCATTTTTCTCTCTTTTCCCCCACCATTTCTGGCAAGTACCTCTTTATTTTTTACAAGCTTGAGGAGGATAACATATGCTTGATTATAAGCTCACCCTTCGGGTGAGTTCAACTTAGTTTAAATGCGAACCCTAAGAAGGAGTGGTTCGTTCCTGTTTGTAATAGAACAAGTCCTTTACTGTCGAAATTTAACGAGTCCAGTATAGGAG
>APFE031268293.1:112344-124034 GCA_000404065.3 Pinus taeda
AAAAACCTGACAATATTTTCGTGTTTTTACAGTCAGAAAAGGGCTGTAAGAGGACCATCTTTTTAGTTCCGTTTTAATGAGCTTAAAAAGAAAAACTCGGCAATCTTTTCATGTTTTAGGAGTCAGAAAAGAGCTTAAAGGTGACTCTAATGTTTTTTCATTGAAAATGACCGATTTCACCTGAAACGTTATCCTGAACAAAAACTCAAACATTACTCATACTTGTTTAAAAATGGGTAAAAATGTCGCAAAAAACACCTTTTCAAAGTGAAACATAAACAAATTTGGAATTTATTTACTCAAAAAACTTATAAAAAAGGACATTTTACCATTCATTTTTACCGGTTGAGATTTGGGTGAGAAAAAAGGGCTTTTGACCAGAAACTTCCCGTGAAGATTGCGAAAAATCCGTCTGTCGGAATCGAACGCCGTCTCCTCCAGGTAATCCACATCATCCTACTCTTCATTTCTATCCGTTTGAAATTGTTTTTTAGGGGTTGATTTCTATTTTTAGGAGGTTTTTAGGTTTCAAAACCTGCGCGTGGGGGCCCGCGGGTTTACCTCAAGGGACCTGCGTACCACGACTTTTTTGCAATTTGGAAAAAGTCGGGGGTACGCACCTGCCGTGAAGGCAAGGTGCGGGCCTCATGCACTGTCCCTAACAAGAGGGTGCGTACCCTGCATAAAGGTTTGTAAAAACCTAACTAACTCAAAAATTACCCAAAGAAATCAATTTTATGTATTCTAATTTGCCTTTTTACTTGGATGTAGGATAAACATCATGCTTGATTGGCAAGAATGGGAGCATGAGGATGTAGACCTTGCCGCGATGAATCATCAACCTTCGATTGATGCATTAAAGGCATGTGGCTTATACAAATTCTGGGCCATACCTGGCATGAGGACCCAGGTGGACTTTTTGCAGTGGTTGGTTGATAGATGGAGTATACAGGACCAGTGCTTCTTTATTGTTGGGCACCAGCTCGAAATTGAGCCAACAGATATATACTTTTTGACTGGTTTGCCTAGGAGAGGTGAACATTTGACTCTATTCGGGGCCAGGGCAAGTGGCCAGTCTATCGAGAGCCTCCGGCTAGAGTACTCCAACGTCCAGAACCAAGACAAAGGGATAGATATCAAAACCATATCCCATCCTGAACTCATGGTTATTAGGTTTACAGTTACCAGACTCTGCGGTAGCGCAACGCTACACATAGCCACCGGATCCCAGATGCGGATGGCAGTTGACTACTTTCGAGGCACGATTTTCAACTGGTGCGATGTTGTGTTGGCCAATGTGAAAGGCCAACTGACCAGGGCCAAAAACGGACAACTAAAGACTTTTGGATATGGTGCTATAGTTGTGATTTTTGGTCTGGAGAGGGTTTTGATGTTGATCCCGCAGCACCTCACTATTGGAGCTAGGCTTCCTCGAGAGCCCAAACTGATGCGATGGGTTGCAGTTATGGCCCGTCATCCTGATGAGGGGACCGAGGTCGTTCTATTCAAACCTGAGTATTTCCAATGGTTGGAGAACCAGGTTTTTCTATTCAGGACTTTCCTTATGCTGGGGTTGATTTTCGTGGGGACCCAGACATGGATCTTCTACCAGGAGAGCAATGGGATGACTCAAGTAAAATCATTTTCAACATTTTCCTAATTAAAAGTTTTTTTTGTTTTTATATCGTCCCAAAACTGATAATAAAAGTTTCAAATGCAGATGTGGGCCCACGGCGACTAGCTGCTCTCCGGCCTTACGAGAGGAAACAACCAGTTGCACCAGCTCCAGCCCCATAGGACGAATCAGCAGAGACTTTGGCCGAGTTGGAGAGCCATCTAGAGCGCCTGACAGGGGAAATTCTAGAGACCAGCATAGATGACATCCCTCGTCGACTTCAGTGCTATGTGATTGGGGTCCCAGGACCTTTTAGGAGGTTCCTTTGTAAGGTGGCCTATGCAATTGTTTCATATCGAGATCATTACCAGTGATGGGATGATCAACTATTGTAGTCACATATGACATTTTGCTTTTTGTACTTATCTTTTTTGTCGATCATAAGGTGTTTTTCAACCTATGATCGAGGACGATGTATATTTTGACACGCTCCTGTATTATATGATATCACTATTACCGATTTATCTTGTTAAACATGTTATGGAATGTTTTTAAATTTACTTGTATGATTATTGCACATGTCTATTTAACATTTGAGAAGCAATTGCATTTGCTAATGTATTTAAAGATCTTGGAATACGCTGATATTCAATATAGCCAAATTCACATTCCAAGAGACGCACTCTCAAAAATAATCTCAATAATACTGGATTTCTAATGCGGTATACTCTATTAAGCTGTAATACAACGAGTTTAGAATCTAACCTCACTATCAAACTCTGAATCCCAAATGAAATAGATTTAGATAATAACTCAATCACTACACTATACTCTGCAATTTTGTTTGTTGTTTGACCGAGGCTTACCCCATGCATAGATACCAACTCGTCAGAGGGCGAATAGATAACCCAAGCAGCAGAAGAAATATTCCTTGTACTATGACAAGCACCATCAGCGAAACCAATGTATATTTGGAGAGGCGTCAACATCTGCAATATCAAGAGTAAAACCAAGATAAGCGGGAATAACGATAAAAAACTCTCTCTAAGCTAAGCACACTTTTTAATATAAAACACACCAGCTAGAAGGAAAACTAACCTAACTAAAAAATCTCCACACTCATTTTAAGCATAATACCTCTTCAGGTAAAGACCATTTATGGGTTTACCTAAAGAGACCTCGTCAAATTCTACCAATTCATAGGCCCCTTTTGCTAGCTTTCGCTTGACAACATAGGGACCATGCCACATAGGCACAAATTTTCCAACGCCTAGTTTATCATTTGCCTGATCATACAATAAGACTAGATCTCCTTATGAAAAATTTTGAGGGGTCAAATTTCGATCATACTGAGCTTTAATACGTTTTGCATGAGATTCGATCGCTAATGTAGCATCGTGTCGATTCTCATCTAGCTGAGCCAAGTATAACAAACGTCTTTCCTCTTCGGAAGTGGCTGGAAGTAACTTGATGGCCATTCGCAATGACGAGATTTCGCACTCAATAGGTAACACAGCTTCCAAACCATAAACTAGTTGGAAATGAGTGAAACCTGTCGAAATTTTTACTGAGGTTCGATATGCCCAAAGTGATGAAAATAGCATGTTGTGCCAATTCGATCGATGAATCCCAATGATTCGTCAAATAATGATGACTAGAACTTTGTTGACGGCTTCAACCAGGACATTAGCTTGTGGATAATAAGGAGTTGAACTGTCGTGACGCAAGCCAAGCTGGCCTGTAAGTTCAGTCATCATAACGTTTTGAAAATGACACCCATGATCAGTGATAATCTCTTGTGGAACACCAAACCTAGAAATTATATGATTGAATACAAAAATTGTAGCTATTTTGCCGTCTGCCTCAAATGTAGGCATCGCCTCAGCCCACTTGGTAAAATAATCTACCGCAAGGATAATATATGCATGCCCCCTGGCCAAGTGAGGGTTACATGTAATAAAATCGATACCCCGTTTGGCAAAAGGACAAACGAAAATTATAGGGTGAAGAGGAGCAGGTGGAGCACGCATCTTTCGATCAAAAATTTGGCAGTTGTGGCATTTTCGGACCGCAATAATACAATCTTTAAACATAGACGGCCAGAAGTAGCTAGCGCACAATATCTTTTGGGTTGTGCCATACCCAGACATATGACCGCCACATGCTCTAGAGTGACAGTCATTTAGGACCCTTTCAGCTTCCTCATGAGTCAAACAACATCAAAAAACAGAGTCTGCCCCACGACGATAAAGAGTATCTCCAATAATTTTGAATTGTTGGAACTGGAATCGTATTTTTCGACGTTCCGATCGTGAAATATCTAGCCGAAAGGATTGGGTTTGGAGATAAATGATGATATCCCCGTACCATGGATCTAAAGTGCTGATTAGAAACAAGGATTCGTCCGCAATGGTCTCCTCTGCCACAGTTTCCGTGTCGGCACGCGGGAAGTCACACATTAATTCTGCAAAAACTAAAGATTTCTTTGAATTAGACTTTTCAAACTCCAAGTCGAACTCTTGTAGGATGACAATCCATTTGGAGTACTTGCCCCCTAGCAATTGCTTGGTCAAAATATAGATCATAGGGTTGCAATCAGAAATAATTGTAGTCTTACGTAGTAAAATGTAATGACGAAAACATTGGACAGCTTGAATAGCTGCCAATGCCAATTTCTCCACATGTGAGTATTTTAGCTCAGTTGGATTTAACGTTTGACTAAGGTAATATATCACATGTTCAATACCAAATTCATCTTCCTGAACTAACACCATTCTGATGGTGGAATGGGAGGCGGCGAGATACAAGAAGTAATCCTGGTTTTAGTTGGGAAGATGCAACAACAGTGCATGGGTCAATGCGTGATTTAGTGCATCAAAAGATTTCTCAGCTATCTCGTCTGAAAAGAATGAAGTATTCTTCTTCAACAACTGGGTAAAACCCTTTGTGATCTCGGCATAGTTAGGGATGAATCGACATAAAATGTTTGCTTTCCCTTGCAAAATTTGGAGTTGGCGAAGACTCAAAGGAGGAGGCAATTTGATAATGGCTTCAACCTTCGAGGGATCGATGCGAATGCTGGCTTTCGAAACAACAAACCCCAGTAACCGACCCGTTTCAATACAGAAAACAAACTTGTGGGGGTTCAACCTAATCCGATAATGCCTACACCTCATAAAGATTTCTCTTAAATGGACGAGATGATCAGCTCGACGTAATGAATGAGCAGGCAAGTCATCGAGATAGGGTTGCACAATGTGCTTGATATCATGAAAAGCACAAGACATGGCCCATTGAAAAGTTGCCTCAGCGTTCTTGAGCCCAAAAGGTAATTTGCAATAAGAAAATGTCCCCCATGGACAAATGAATGTCATTTTTGGATGATCGGCAGGTAGAATATTGATTTGATTGTATCCGGAAAAACCATCCATGAAGGAGAAAATTTCACTGCCGGCACAATCATCAATGATTTGATCGATATAGGGAGTTGGGTAATTGTCCTTTGGACAGGCTCGATTAATGTCCCTATAGTCGATACATATTCTTATTGTCCCTTGCTTTTTGTTAACAGGAACAATATTCAATACCTAATCCGTTAATGGGATCAGATAAATGAAACTTGCTTTGAGTAATTTTTCAACTTATGCTTTAATCGCAACAGCTTTTCTTGGGTGAATCTGACACAAACGTTGCCGAACGGGTTTAGCATCCGGGTAAGTTTTGATTTCATGAACTACAATTGCAGGGTCAATTCCTCACATTTCCTCATATGACCAGGCAAACACGTCACAAAATTCTTGAAATAGGGCCTTATATGTTTGAATTTCATCTTCCGTACAAGAGGCACCTATATGAACGTTTTCAACAATTCCAGGCTTAACTGAAATGTCAAGGGGAATAGTTCGAGAAATATTTCCCAAGTTTAACTAGGAATCAGGATGTTTAATTGAATTCTGAGCTTCCTTGACATATTCAGTCGTAAAAATTGATGAAAAATCATTTTCAAAAACGATCTCCCTCAGGTAAAAGTGAAGATCTGTGATGAAGATCTTCCCATGGTAACTCATCGACGCATAGGATTTCATGAATTTTCTCATCAATTTGAACAAGTTCAAAAAACGTTATTGAATCTGAGTTTGATGTCGAAATTGATTCCTCATGGACCTCATTCATTAAGTCGATATGGGTTGATGTTGTGTCGGAGAATGACTGCATGATTTGATACGCAAGTTCATACGGACTCAAAGGCACAAAAGTACCAAAGGAGTCTATCTCAGATTCAGAAGGTATGATCAAGGATCATCATTAACAATGGTATCTAATGAAATCATATGAATGGTCATAGTAGAAGACGATGCATAGATAGGAGGAAAATGAAAAGTTCCCAGTAAACTGGAATCTTTAACTAGTCCTACTCCAACATCCTTATATGGGATCATCGTTTTACCAACATGCTGAATGCTCTCAGTAGAGGCTGGGTCAGATGAAAAGTAAGATAGCTGGTCTAAGGTTACGATCTTTCCATTATGAGGGAACTTTATAAGCCGAAAAACCGATGAAACAACAACTGTCATAGCGTAAGACCAACTACAACCCAAGAGAAGGTTGTAATCTAGAGGGGCATCAACCACCTCCACATCTAGATTAACGGTTTTACCTTCAACCCCTATAGGTAAATCCTGTAGAATTATAAAAGGACGAAACCCATGGCCATCAAAGGCCTTTAGAATCGTCAGGGATTGATTGAGTGAAGGAGAAGCAAGTGATCTCCAACACTGTATCAACATAATACACGTGGAAGCTCCCTCATCAATCACAGTCCTATGAACAGGTCTATTTTTGACTATCACTGGAATCTAGATAGCCATTTGATGAGGTAAGCATGGTGCACTATTTTCTAGATCGAATATTATAAGGTTCGGGTCCTGAACGTCAACATCTCCTATAGCCGACAAAAGTAATTTACACTGTGCTGGACATGATTGCAGCACTTCCAAAGCCGACATTACTTAAGGTGAAACAACTAAATCCTCAACAATGTTATAGTTCTGAGCTACTCTTGCATGTAGATTGAAAGCAGACTTTTGAAGTATACCCTTGGCGAGTGGTTTGATTACTAAGTCTAGATTAGGTTTCTCGACCTGTAGTAGATCGAAACCGGGAGCTGAGGTTGATGGATTAGAACGAGAAGATTCTGCTTCTTTACCATCAACAAGACTTTTACTACCATAATCTTGCGATCGAGTCGCAATCTTAACATGGGACATCATCAATATGGGTTATTCATTGGCACTTGAGGAAGAACCTATCATTTTACTGTCTTGATTTGGAAAAGGATCCTTCAAAACAGCAGGAGTTTGGGAACCTTTGACAATTTTCGCAACCTCTACACAACGAGGGAAGTCTCTCATAAAATGTTCTTCATCATAAATGAGACAAGGATAATGAGGTTTGTGTTTCTCATCAGTTGATTCTGCTTTTTCTGGTTTATCTTTCGAATTCTTATCTGTTTTATTCTTCTTCTTCCCTTTCTGTAGATGACTCTACAACATGAATATCGGCGGAAAGTTCTGCGGAAGAATCTCCTGTCGAGGAATCTGGCAAGGTTATGATAGAAGAATATTTCTTGGAATACTTCTTCTTACTTTTGGTATTAACTGTACCAATCATACCACCAGCGGCATGAGACCCTGAAGGAGCTGCAACGATTTGATTTTGTTAGGGTAGATCAGGGATTTTCTTTTGTAACGTACCAGACTAAGTATAAACTAATTCAAGGTACTTCTTCCCTAGTGGAGTCACCATTTTGTCACACAGAATGAATCGAGGTTGTGGACAAGATCAACCTTCCTAGTATCTAAAGATATATAGTGACAAGCAAGCCAATCATAAACTATATTTCTCTAAATATGCAATTAAAAACAAAGGCAAACAAGTGTTTTACACCTACCTTGGGTCCAATGCAAGTTTGTGGAAGCCTCACTCCCTCGCTCCAAATGATCTTCCTTGAAGTAAGTCTGCAAACACAAACAAGCAAAAAAATTAAATAGCACCTGAAAAGCCAATATCATAAATCATATTCATCATAATGATCAAGGAGATTATGAAACAAACCACATAAGACAATTTGTTGAGAAAAATGAACCTGATTGTATTAATTCAAATCAAAGAAGAACTTTACAACCTATGCCTTGATGTTGTACAAGCTCCTCCCAGGGCCTGACAGGAAGTTTCCTCTACTTTGAAAAGTTTCACTCACTTCCCAATGAAACCAAAACGTATGTGATCTCTCCTCTCAAGATTAACTAGGAAGTCCCGATTCCATCAGTATTTACCCTCAAAAATGTTCAACTTCTAACCTCTCCAGCAACTAACCCAATGCCTTAATTTATAGTGAAATGGAGGGAAGTTACTAGGTCCTCCTTCAAAGGGATAAGGCCCTACTTCAAAGGGATAGCTCCTCCTATCAAGGGATTAGCTCCTTCTCTTTTGGGATGCGTGAACCACCTTGGAGCGAACAATCCACGTCAAAATTCCTTCTAGAAACTTCTAGAATTAACCCAAAGTGAGTTTTTTAGAATAAACTTGCGCCTTTTTGACTTTTACAGGGGTACGCACCCACCCCTTTACAGACAGACCATGCAGATACGCAGGTAATATTAACAAAGGGTGCGGCCCCGCAGGCAAAAGTGAGAGAAAGTGCGGAACCAGAGTTTTATTGATTTTTAATGTCTTTCTCTCATTTGCAAAGCTTGACATGAAGAGCTAAGGTCTGAGACTTGCTTAGGAGGCTAGTATAAGTGATGCTAGACCCATACTGACTGCAAATAGTCATGGTGACGATATTTTTGTGTAACAGCGTCTACCCATGCGGGATCCTCCACAGCTTCCTCGAAAGAGGTTGGCTCAATCACAACACACTTGCTCATAAGATCCATGTATCTAGTGTATCGATCAGGTGACTGTCTCTATCTATGTTGGGTTGTAGGTGGTCCTACAACTTTCTCTGCATCTTGAGCCAGTCGCTCAGCTCCTGTCAAGCACTTTAGCCCTCTGATGGTTGGTGCTTCTTGAGTGGTCTCTTCCACTCCATGAACCTCTTCCTATTGCTGATCCATGTCTTGAAGCTCATCCTTAGTAACTAATAGCTCCTCATCTGCATGCAAGTGTAGCTCCCTCTCAAGCGAACAGTTCATGGCTTTCTCCTCCTGAAATTTTATATCCTGTCGCACAAAAGTTTTACACTATTTGGAAAATACACACGATAGTTGTGATGCGTATCAGTGTACCCCATAAATATCCCAACCTCTGCGGTCGGCTCCAACTTCTTCCTGGCATCCTTCATTACATGCATGTAAACCAAAAATCCTCAAATGAGAAAGATCAGGCTTCTTACCAGAATAAGCATCCTCAGGTGTACTCATGCCAAGTATCTTATGAGGACAATGGTTCTACACATAAACTGTTGTATTGCATGCTTCTTCCCACAAGTGAAGCAGTAGGCCCTGATCATACAACATCGCTCTCGTGTAGCACCCACGATCGTTCTATTCTTCCTCTCAGCTACTCCATTCTACTGTGGGTTATGGGGAGCTATGAGCTCTTTTCAAATCCCTTCTGCCTTGCAGAAATCCTTGAACTCGTCCGAGATGTATTCACCACAATTATAACTCCTAGGAGCCTTCACCTTCTTCCCCGACTCCTTCTCAACCAGTGCTTTGAATTCACAGAAATTTGAATATGTCTCGCTCTTCTTCTGCATGAAGAATATCCAGCACTTACGAGAGAAATCATCAACAAAAATCACATAATACCTGTGTTTTGTTGTTGAAGCAACAGAGAAAGGTCCACACACGTCTGTGTGAATTCCCTCAAGGATCTTCATGGCGCGACTATCCTTCTCGTGAAAGGTGGCTTTCACAAACTTCCCCAAAGTACACCCCTTGCACTGATCTGACTGCGCAAGTGTGCCTTTAGGAAGCCCTGTAGTGATCTGCTGCAGTATCTTCAAGGTTCCATGGTGAAGGTGACCCAATCTCCTGTGCACAACTCGCCATCATCCTGGCTCACCAATCCTTCTGCCTTGCCTGCCATTGCTGCGCATCCATCTACATGCAACTGATAAAGGTTCCTCACTCGAACCCCCATCTTCCGGGTCTCACCAGTTGTCTTGCTGCGCAAGAAGGCCTTTCCCTCGCTGAAACAACATCATACCCCTTGTCTTCTAACATCGCCACTGAGATGAGATTCTTCTTCAATCCTGGAACATGCATGACTTCCTTCAATACAAAGGGTTTACCAGACTCCCTCTCAAAGGAAATGGTACCGATACCGGTCGCACTGTATCTACCATCATCGCCCATCTCGATGTGCACTCCAAGATCTTTGTCCTTCAGATCAGAGAACAAATCTCTATCTCCCGTCATGTGAAAAGACGCACCACTGTCCAAGAACCACACTGATGCCATCACACTTGAAACCAAGCATGCGATCAATGAAAAATCAAGCTCAAACTGAGAAGCTAAGGCCTCTCCCCCTGCAGATCCAGCAGCTTGCTTGTTCTTCTTCTTCTGCGGACAATTTGTGGCATAGTGTCCGTGCTGGTGACAGTGAAAACAATTCACCTTGGACATATCCTGCTTCTTGCCTTTCGCACCAGACTGAGAAGCTTTCTTGCTCTTCCCTTTCTTTGCTTTGGCAGCCAAAGCACAATTCTCTTCATCAGCTCCTTTTGACGAAGATCCGTCCCTGGTACTCCGCCTGATCTCCTCCTGCACAAGATCTGACCATAGTCTTTCCCATCCTGGCAACTTCTCCCGACCATTGACAGAGTCCTGATCGGAATGCCAACTCTTCGGAAGACCAAGGAGATCCAAGCTCGCCAATTCCTCATCATCAACAGTAACCCCCACACTTCCCAGCTCATCTCGACACTGAGTGAACTTCGTGAGATACTTGGGAATACTGTCACCCTTCTCGCATTTGATGTTTCTGAGTTATCTTTGAGCGCCAGCTTCCTCTGATCACTCTTTCTTTGGAATAATTCTGTTAATGATTTCCACATCAAATATGGAGTAGCCTTTCCATGGAGGCTGGACACAATGTGATCCTTCACGCCCTCCAATAGAATCCTTCGACATTTTGCGATCTTCTTTTGCCAAGCATCAGCTTGAGTAGCATCGGTATGCTTTGGGATATCCATATCTATGAACTGCTTTAGCCCATTATCATCCAATACTGCCTCCATCCTGTCCTTCCATGCAATATAGTTTGAGCTGCCCTCAAGAGCATACTCCAATCGCAATCCGTTGAAAGACATTACTGCATTGTCACCAAGAAAACACTGCTACAAATTCGAATTCCACCAGCAACCAACTCAACCGCCTCGGATCTAAGATTCATGAGAACACAATATTTCTCGTACAAAGATTGACTTTATGGGCTTTGACCGGATATTTCACCTTCCAAAGGAAGGATGAATCCAGAGGCTACCTGGCCCGATTACAGGCTCTGCCTAGAGAAATAGAATGTAAACACTTCCTGAATAGTAGATCTGATGATCAACTTCTCTGATACCATGTAGAAATTTTGAATAATTTAACACATATTCAACAGAGATTATCCTGATCATGTACTATTGCGGAAAACATACACAATACATAAGCTCCTCTACGTTGATCATCAATATACCAGCATCAATAACAATAAAACATCAAGAGCATTCACACATTAACACAGTATGTATCCCGGGGAAAGCATCTCGCTAAAAACCCCAACTATCTGTATATTAATGATTGTGTCATGTAACATTACAAAGTACAATGCTTATCACAAGCAATCCAGTACCAACTCCACCTGTTACACACAATACAGCTCAGATCTGAATCAATCATTGGCTCAGATCTCTTCCGCTGCTTTCCTGCCTCCGCTGCTCAATACCTGCACAAGAACCGGTGATAATTCCAAGGTAGCCACGTCTTTCCTTGGCTAAATCACGTGAGAAAAAGCTACAATGTGGGCAAGCTCATTGGCATACTCAATCCCCTGATTTGTGCAAGATCTGGTGCACAACTAT
>APFE031268310.1:7889-184888 GCA_000404065.3 Pinus taeda
ATATGGTCTTAAATGAGAAGTTATGAGGCATTTTTATGTTGTTGGATTATATGTCTTAATTATGATAAATTTTATTGTTTAAAATATCTACAGTGCAATATTAAATTAGAGATATAATGTATGTTTTATTCAGTATACAAATAATGATTTTTGAATTCATTTAGTGATGTAATTTGTTCATAATGTCATGGTTTTTTAATTTTATAGTTGAAAAAAATTTCAATTTCTTTTGTATCTAGCATGTTATGGTTGAAAACATGTTAAATTTATACTTACGAAAGAAAATTGATATTCTACCAAAAACATTAATGTGTTTTTTCCTCATAAACAACTTTGTTTGAGACATAAAAATTTGGTTTTATTAGCATTTTTGAAAAATTTCGAATATTGACCCTAAAAAAAAAAAGCATTGTTCCAGTATCATCACTTTCATTTTGAAGCTATATTTTGCACGAAAATTTCATAGTAAATTTCTTAGTCACTTCCATTTTTAAAACATGTTCAAAATTGACACCTAAAAAATAAAAACATCGTTCCAGTATACACACTTTTCATTTTTAGCAATGCTTTTTATTTTTTTGGGGGTTTTTTGGCCAGAGTTCCCATTTTGAGTTTGTAGTTACCGTTTCAATTTACACTGTTTTAAATAATCAAAGAGATCATCAATCCTAGGCAACGAATACTTATTATTGATATTCATCTGGTTCAGTTTTATATACTTTATGCACAATTTGAGGGTATCATCCTTCTTAACAAATGATGTTGGTGCTCCCTATGGAGACACATTGACTCTGATGTATCTATTTTACAACACTTCTTTCAGTTGTATCTTCAACTCTGCCAACTCAGGTTCCTAATTCTACATGATTCCCTAGGCAAAAAGCATTGATCCTAGTGTGAGTTCTATTGAAAAATCATTGTCTATGTTGGGTAATCTACTATCTCCTAAAGAAATACATCTTTGTACTCTCGTAGCGTAGGATGGTCTTCAACTTTTAGCTCATTAGCTTCAATTGAATTTGTAACGTGTATGGCATACAATCCTTTTCTACAACATTTCTTTAAATGCATATCTAAAACTTTTCTTATGGGTACATGGTTTCATATTGCCTAATCTACTCTTTGTTGTGCTTCATATTTTGAGCATTTCAAAATTTTATTGTAGCAATCCAATTTTGCTCTGTGTTGCTAGTTAATCCATGTCAATTAGCATGTCATATGACCCCAAGTGAAACATGTTCAAGATGGATCGTGTAAGCAAGCCACTCATTTCAAACTAGCATTATTTAATAGCATTAATTATTTTCCTTGTACTCATTGTGATTAGCTAAAACAACCATTTGTATGTTGTTTTCTCTATAAAACACATGACTTGAAAATTTGTGGTGCAATATAATTGAGGTTCAAGCTGGGGCCAATTAAAATTGAAATAAGATGGTTGGCAAGTATACCTTCCATCTCCACCACTAAAGCTTGGTGGTCTGCTCGCCTATTCTCCACAACTGCATAAATCTAGGATACACTCATGGCCATGTCATTGATAGTAGTGACCTCTTGGGTGTTGCATACCCTTTTGATATCTTGTTATCTGTGTGGAAAAACTCTCAATGAATGCTTCCCCGCACCCCCAGTGCTTCAATGTCTTCTTTTTTCACCTCTTATGCCTCTTGTTTTGGTGGTCTAGTTGATCTATCCCCATTTGGACCAAAAAAAAATTGTTGAAACTCGCATTTAATTGGTACGTTAAAATTAACTCTCTTCCCAAACTAATGTGAGGATTTCAAACCTTTCTTCCTAAAGCTAGACTTCTCTTTCCTTCTCCATTTTTGTCTGGAATTCAACGTCGTGCTTTGACTAGTCATAACAATAATTCACTTTTCTAATAGTGTCTTCAAGTGTGTTTGGCTCGTCAAACTCAAGTCTATCCTGATAGGATTGTGGAAATCTACCAAGAAAGTGTCGTAGTTTTACTTTATCATCTCTAGTGTAATGCAAATACCATAAAAATTCTATAAATTTATTGGCATATGCCTCCATAGTGAGTTTCCCCAATTGGTGTTCATAAAACTCCTTAATTTTCCATCATAATACCTTTCAGACAAGTATCTCTCCCTAAAGTATCTCTTGAATTTACTCCAGGTCGGTTGTTTCTCTCGAATGTCGTTGACATTCTTGAGGTATTCCTACCATATATCACTCTTTCCTCTTAGATTAAATATGGCTACTCGTGCCTTAATATTCTCAAAATAATTGTGTAGTCTAAAATATCTCTTCAAGCCCAAAGCCATGCTTCAATTTCTTCATGCTTCCTAACTTCTCCAACGAAGGTAAGAGTTTTTGCTTTCTTGAATCCTTCAGGCAATAAGCTCCTTACAGTCTTATTCTATTTTTTTCTTGTGCTACCCTAATATAGTAGTTGTGCTAGACAATTTGTCAAAATTGTCAATTCCATCCTCAACGATGTCTGATGAAGTTTTCCCACTAGTTGTATCATCTTGTGCACTCACGTGTGTCTTCCTTAACCTACTTCACTCTACCTTACTAGTAGTCAGTCCATGTTCCTGAATTTTAGATGGATTAGGAACCTATTTGGACTTATACTTGTCCATGTTACTAGTAGTTGATTCATGTTGTCTTTGTCTCTGTAAATATGATACTTTGCAACACTATTGCATTTACTTCTTGCATTTCTTGGGCTTTATTCTTTCATTTTTTGTCTTATACCTAAGTTCAACCGTCAAACTTTTAAGAGTTTCCATCTAATCAGAGGAGGTCTCCATTGCTTTTCTCTCTTTCATTTTTTGTCTTATACCTAAGTTCAACCGTCAAACTTTTAAGAGTTTCCATCTAATCAGAGGAGGTATCCATTGCTTTTCTCTCATCTAATTCATCTTCTCTAATATGTGAAGTCCTTTCCAAGTTGTATTGTACCATTCTGCTAGGAATTTCGATCTTTTCTATTGCTAGAAAGTCTTCCTATGTGCTAAAGCAATGCACAACTATTAGTTTTAAGAAAATGATAAATTACCAACATATATATTTTTCCTTGTTACCCCAATATTGACCTTTTCTAGTTTGAAATTGAGGTTTTGTGGTTGTTGCACATCACACTCAAATATGCTTGCTTAGATAAATCATCTAAGATTTTATTCAATCAATTTTACTACATGAAACCTTAACAATAACAAGATTCAACTCAAACCTTCTCTTCTAAACCCATTCAGTGCAATTGTTGAACCATAGATCTGACGCCACTTTGAAACACACCAACCTCTTAATATTTGATTAAGGTTGTGGGGTATCTATGCCCACCCTTCATTGTTACTTTATGGATATGGAATTATCAAAATCCTCTTTCTTCAACCACCTAAAAACTCAATTATGAAACTACCATCATCTTCTACTCGTCGAGAACTTCCCAAAGATATAAATTTCATCAAGAGTTCCATACACAATTATTACCCAATTGAGGATTGTCCTCGAAATACCACATAGCATATGTACCATTTCCACACGGCAGACACATGGCATCCCTTCCCTGCTTGGATCCATCATATATGTGTAGAAACCTTTATCCATATCATCTGCCACCCAGTGTCCCATGTCGAGATCCTTATCGGGTTTCGGGTATTTTGGGACTAAGGAAACCTTGATAGATTTGTCTCAACCTCTTGACACTCGACACCCTGAAAGGCCAATATCCGACATACCATAGTGAAATAATGGAAAACCAATCTCTAACCACTAACATACGTTTCATGTTCTATTAGTATCAAGTGATAAGCATGATATGTAGGTCCCAAACTCCTGAAAGCCCGACACCTGACAACCAATCTAATGGTCTATCTATCATCGAGACTCAACTATTCCCGATAACTGACACTACCTCTAATGAAGACTCTATCGTCTTTAAGGGCATCCAAAACATTGCCTTCATCCAAGCATCTTCACCCAAAAATAAATGATGGAAAATAGCCCATTTTTATAACTTCTCTTAGTTGGAGTAGATTATCCTCATTCATTTAGGATTGCAACTTCACCCTTCAAACTAACATTGCAAAATAGAGAGGCCAGTATATTGCCTTATCTCAAGAGGGCCAAGTTCCCCACAAGCAAATATGTACTTAAAATTTCCTCATTCAGAGCAAGAATACAATCACAACTACTCTTATCCCATAATTGGCCTAAGAAGGGCCATTCACTCTAATAGAATACAAGAAGAGACTTAGGCTCAAATCAACATGTACATTCCACTTCACATCATACATTTCACAACCATCAACAAATTATCACAACTTTCAATTCATCATTACAAACAAGCACAATAATCAGCGTAGCAATATTCATAAAGCATTAAACAATTGTATCATTTCATTAACAAAGAAGAAATAAATTTATCTATTCCACTAAAGCGTGTTAGAAAATACAATAAGGGAAAGCCACTTTCCATCCAACCTTAGGCTCAATGACACTACAATCTTTCTTGCAACATACCACACATGAGCTAGATCTGGTGCCTTATGAAAGCTTCACTCAAGGTTTAGCAAGGTTTCAAGTCAAGTAGAAGACATAAAGGCCACTCACTTCACATACAAGATTCTGGATTTATACACTTTAATTGTTGAGTCGAAGCCTATTTACACAGAGAAATACGACAATCCAGGGCATGGACAACACAAAAGGTAGCCCTTCACTAAGCAATCATCAAAGCTTCTCCTTTTCTTAGTGCCTTACATGCCTTGGCCAGACAAACTGTTTAGAATTTCTTCCAGGTCCCTGCATCTTAGGTTGAAGGCTTCCTCACTGATTCCTTGTCCAGTTCAATTAAGATTTCACGTCCACACCACTAGATATGACTCAAAAGGCTTTCAGTTCCTTCTGTCCAGAGTCATGTTTTCAACATCCACGTGTGTATCAGTTTCAGTTCAAAAAAATTCATGACTTCACTAACAATCATTCTTTGGTTATCCCACACTTTTTTCTCTGCTACTATTCACTTTGTCTTTGTCTACTCTCTTTCTCTCTCTCTTGATTCTTCTTACACCATTCTACTCACCCCCGCATGCATTGCTCTAGCATGAGAGTTTGGGGGCTCTCCTAGAGATGTGGGGTCAACAAAAACCTCAAGAATAGTACATAGCCCATGCTCTAGAGCAATTTGATACCCACTCCTCCATTCTCTCATAACTACTGGCAGTTTGGGTAGTTCAGCTGCCACATCAGAGATCTAGCCAACTAATTCAGGTAGATAGAAAGCTTCTCAATCCCCCTTACAAAGTTACAATATTCCCTCGATCAAGATTCCCTTGCACACATCGAAATCTAAATTGGCTTCCCCGTCCTGCAGTTTCAAAGATATATTAAATAAAAAAATATTTATATAAAACAAAGTGGCGAAATATCCATGCTGGTCAATCCAATATTATCAGAGTTAATTACACTTTACAAAATCTGGGGAAAAAGAGACGTTACACTGGTTATAGTTTAATATTTGGTAATTATATACCACATCCTTCTACTACTATGTAATGAGACATTACATCACTTAATAATGTATGAATTCATTCATTCAATTTAATATTTGAGAATTAAATATTATATTTGAGAATTGCATACTGTATTCTTCTATTATATAATGAGACGTTGCATCACTTAATAATGTATGAATCCATTCTCTCACAATTTCTGTATGTATTCTTGTCGACGCTTGTGTGTAAAACTCTCAATTTGTCCAGCATGCACTTAGTACACATTTATTGGCCACCGACCCCCACAGTTTTGACGTGCTAGAAACTCTCAGATGAGTACCACCTCTAATGGTTAGTAGTTACCAGTTACTAGATGAAAATATACATTATAAACCATTCCAAAGCATAGAAATAAGTCAACTAAAATTGTTTCTCGAGACAAGTCTCCTTAGGGCCCTCGAAGAAACAGCATTACAAAATTTGCATTGCGAGGGTAAATAAGCACCATTAACATCTTGTCAATGCCACCAGTGTACTATGTGCCAGTGCTTTATTTAATAAAAGAATTTCCAGAATGGACATCTCCGAAATAAATAATTGGACTTAGCGCTGAAATAAATAGCAAATATTTTAAACTTAATCATAACTCGGACTGAAAGTTAAAAAATTTACACCGTAACGAAAAATAAACGCCATTAACATCTTGTCGGTAACACCAGGGCACTGTGTGCAGGTGCCTTCACTAATAAAAGAATTTCGAGAACGCATCAGATACTTGGTACGTTACACCCCGAATTAAATAATGGGACTCACCAGTGAACTAAATAGTAAATATTCCAAACCTATTCATAACTCGGACTGACATTCATTTCAAATGACCCGTCTCAGAGAAGATCATTCAAGTTTTGTCAAGATTGGCAATACGGCAATATTTCGTATTGCCTTTAACAGGCATTGGCAATGATATGCATTTCTAAACTGAAAAAAAAAGACAGTAAACTATAACAGAAAGCTCAGTTGGCTTTAAAAACACTTAACACTATCAATACATTTGCAGAATACTGTGATTTAAAGATAAATTTCAGCTTTAGAAGTCAACTCTTTTTGTTTAAAATCTATCAATCACGCCAAATATGGCTTTTAAGAAAACAATGGGACCTGAGAGAATTCTCCCTTACATTTTAAATACAAGTCTGCCATTACGCCTCTCTGAGAAGGCCTTTATATATCATCCCCAACTTTCTTATTCCAAGAATGCTATCCACCACAACACCATTTCTGGCTTTGTTTCCTTCCAATTTACCTACTTTTGACTTTCCATAGCTCCCTCACTTATTTTGTCAAATGGATCAGCATCATCCAAATCATCAAGCCCATCTAAGTCTTGATCATTTTCTTCCCTCCCTCCCACGTCCTCGAGAAGCAGAAGATGGCTCCCTCGCTCTTTTGCTTTCTATTCTGTATCCTCCCCTACCAGCGGGTCTTGCTTCCTCTTCTCTCAACTTTGATCTAGGTATCTGCGGTTGTTCATCCTCAGATTCAAAAAGATCAATAAGCTTATCAAAGTCTTCATCATTTTGCTCACTCCCCCTCACTTGAGAAGCAGATGATGGATCCTTCACTCTTCTGTTCTCTGTTCTCCGTTCTCCCCTGGTAGAGGATCTTGCTTCCTCTCCTCTCAGCTTTAATCTAGATGTCTGAGGTTGTTCGTCCTCAGATTCAAAAAGATCATCATCATCATCATCATCCAAATCCAAATCCCCAAAGTTTTTGAAACTTTTCTTCTCTCCTAATGGTTTCAAGAATGAGGATCTCTCAGATGATCCAGATTCCTTCCTTTGATCACTTCCAAACCACCCATCTTCATCATCAGTATCATCATAGTTGTTGGCCCTTCCTTTTTCTCTGGCACTGTTAGAATCTCTACCATATTTTTCAGATACACTTCCACTACTTGCCTTTTTCCAATTAGAATCAACTGCGTCCTCATCGTCATCATCGTCATCTAAATCCAAGTCTGAAACACCATCATCATCTAAATCCAAGTCTGAAAAGTGACTTGCTTTAGCACTGGAAGATCGCAACCCCTTATCCACTCCCAGATCCCTGCGATTGAAAGTTTTCTTCTCATTCTGTTCTTTCTTTCTGCCAACTGTGCTTCCACTTTTACCTCCACGCACAGGGAAGTCATCAAAATCAAAATTGCCATGATTAATGCTATGACCCCTGCTCCTCCTCGCACTATTAAGCAAATTATCATCGCTTATAGAACCATGATCATATTCATCATTCAAGGCATTCGAAGGCTTTGCCGTCCTACCTGGATTCTTCAACTTCTGTTCTAAATGCTTGGACTGCTGAAAATTGTCCATAGCATCAGTCTGATAATCATTCAGACCTTGCCTGGAATTATGTGTATGCTCATCCTTTGGACGCTTACAATCACACTTGAGGCATGCAATATTTCTTTTAAAATTTATGAATTTGCACCTGCAAAATAGATTTCAGTTCACTCATGTTAGGTGCACTTATTTAACACAAAATACTGGCTCAGTTGGTATGTGCTTTACAATATATACAGAGATCGTAATAAACAAACAGAATATTAAATTGTCTATAGAACCTATCCTTAAGAAATATAGAAAACTTACGATGGGCATAGCCAGTCCCCTGGATTCTGCAACTTCTGTTCTAAATACTTGGACTGCTGAAAATCACTCATAGCATCAGTCCGATAATCCTTCCAAACTTGCTTGGCATTCTGCATATGGTCATCCTTTGGGCGCTTACAATCACACTTCAGGCATGTCATATTTCTACTAAAATTTATGAAATCACACCTGCAAAATAGTTTCAGTTCACTCTTGTCAGGTACACATTTTTTACTTATAACAATGGTTCAAGTGCTTTGTTATGTGATCCATGTAGCAATCATAATAAATAAACAGAAAATTATAAAATCTATAGAATATGCCCTAGTGAAATATTAAAAACTTACACTGGACAATACCACTCCCCTGGATTTAATGGCCTTTTAGGACGTGTCTCGTAACATTGTATGCACGCCGTATTCCTGGCAAAGATTATTATATTGCACCTACAAATACAAATGAAGACACCCAAGATGATCTCTAAATATCCTGGCAGAATGACTATACAGCTTGAACAGCAACTCCGTAAGGCAATAAATAGAAGAAAAGCTTACCTTGGACAAAGCCAATCCCCTTTTTTCATTTCAACATCAGTAATACCTGGTCTCTTCATCGGCAGAAGCGGCGACTGCTTCATTCTTGGAAGAGGCTGCTTGGCCATAGGATTTGGAAGAATTGGATCAAGTGGAGTTGCACTGAACTCAACTACCTCTTTGAGCAACTTACGAACAGATACTTTAACAGTTTTTTTCATATGTAACTTGTTCTCAGCAGAACCCACCAGAGGATCAAGCCCATATGTAAGCAGAAATCGCATTACATCAACAGTGCGGGCACCTTCCTCTTGGCGGGCTTTAACGTATGCCCTGTCACAGGAGCCTCTTAGATTGCATGCGCTACATACCTGAGAAAATTAAGTTATGACTGTTATATTCTGGTGCAAATGGTGACTCAGACAAAATGGAGGACATAGGTGGTCTTAACAGAACTCAGATTACAAAATCCTTACAAATAGATGAAACTAGACTTACATCTCCTTCATCCAGGTTCACATATGCCCTCAAACGCTTCCCTGAATTAACCACTTTTCTGTCAGTACTGGGACATCCATACTCCACAATAGCTTTAATATCTTCCCTAGACAAGGATCTGCCCCATAAAATCACTTTAGTGATCAACTGAACTTAGCATTTTAATAAACAAAATAAGACGCTATGAAACTCCATATTACAGATAAGTATAGCATTGAATTAGAAACCGATGGAAGATAACTGCAGTCAGAAAAGTAAATAACAATAACAAAAAAATTCTATCTCACAAAATGCAAAGATGAGACCAGACAATAGATTAAAGTTTTAAACAGAAGAAACACAAAAGGTACTTCAGTTGTCAGCGGACAAAATGTTACAGAGCTTCCAAAAGTTAAAATACCATTCTCAAGTTTTTGGGGACATAATTTGTAAGGAAGTATTCAAACTACCATAATTCAGAAAAGACAAAGAAAGAATGGACATGGAAACCATGTAATGGATGCAAGAAACAACGTGACACTGAACTGAAATGGCCACTGATACTTTTCACTGCCAGTCAGAATAGACAGAAGCAATTTGAAACAAGCATAAAGAAAATTCAAGCAGCCAAAAATAAGCTGATGTAATGTGCCCAAACCCATTCCTTAGGAATGGGGCACCAATATCCTCTGTTACCAATTTTGTTTTGCTATTCATTTTTTTTCCAGCTCTGTGCAAGAAAAGTAGTCACCAACTACTAAAGCCATGTACAATTCATTAGCATGGGCAGCATCCCTTTGTTACATCACAAGCCCATCCCATCACCAGCATGTCTCAAAGCAATGTGCCCACAGTTAAGATAAATAACACTCAATAATATAGGAGTGTTATATTATGATCTGATATTGCCTTTAATAAATGACACTAAAAAGGGGATCAACCCCATTGTATCAATCAACTCCTTTGAATAATATTTTATTTATTCCACGTCTCATGTATGGTGTAATCATTTTTCTAGCATGGTATCAAAGCAATGATGTCACCTGGAGCTTGTAAATAAATGGTCAAGGCAGATCCGGAGTCTAATTCTAGCATGGTGTCAAAGCAACGACGTCACCTGGAGCTTGTGAATAAATGGTCAAGGCAGATCCGGAGTCCAATTGAATTAGAGTTCAAAGTAATTGAGAAAAAAGGTTCAAAAAGCCAAGATTATTTAAAAGTTTTTTTATTTGAGAAAGGTTTCTTTTAATAAAGTTCCATTATGTATAAAGTAAACAAATTGAAAAAGAAGCAAACACATTAAGGGAGTCTATAGAAGAAACAATTCCAACCAGAAGCTGACCTAGTCAACTCTAACAGACCAACAGAAAGAAAGAGGGAAGTCTGTGTTAAGAAATGGAACGCGCAAGACACAAGAAACAAGAGATGGACAGAAAAGGCTTTAAGCCATTCTCTACACTTGTATTGATCTCATGAGATCAATTTACAATACATGGATTTGACCAGTTCTTGATCTAGATCTCATTGACAACTCATCAATGCATAATGGCAACACCTCATCGGTAGTTAAGGATCACAACTCATAAGAAGGTGGTCACTGATTTTGTGATTGTCTAGGGACTCATACTCTAACATTTCCTCATTCAATCACAAATTTATATAATTGTACCAGTAGGGTAACATGAACTAGTGCATAAACTGGTATCATCTCTAGTATTCAACTTGAAACTTCTAGATTTGAGTTTTGAGGGAGATATGCCTAAAAAACGTGTCAATATTGGATGTTCAATAGTTCATTTGAAAGAGAGTAGAAACTCTAGAAGTGAACAGCCGCCATGTCTGCAAATTCCCTTGGTAATTGGTGAACAAGTAGAATCACCATTCTGCTATCAATGAACAAATAGGATCATCAAAGTTCTCTCTAAATTTAGACAAAAAATTGGTGTTGATCGGCATCCCAATGAATAGTTGATGTGATTGTCAATAGCCTGTTGAGGAGAGTCAGAGACTAGTTGCCATCTTAGTCACGTAGTTTGAGTTTGCATTCAAGTTTGACGAGCTTAAAATCGACAAAAGTTTGACATTCTAAATTTTGATCATAAATTCGGCATTAGATTCAACAACCTTTAAATTTAAATTTTTATAATATATATAATAAAAATCATTCAATATAAATAATAACAAAAATAAAATAAATATGATATAGAAAATATACAAATATGGTTAATAAAATTATTAAATATAATAATATAATACGATGTATATATAGGATAAATATGATAAGTAGAAATATATAAATACCTAGGAAAAATGAAGATAAGCAAATGTATATTTTATAAACCAGCATAGATCCATCTTAAGTATAGATCTAACATGAGCAGAGAGGGATCAAATTTCTTCATGTGCAAATTTCTTTAGAGTGCAAAATAAAATGTGTAAATTTTCATTGTTTAAATTGTATTTTTGAATGCTATATATAGGACCAAATAAACGTTTTAACCCTAAAAGCTTAATTGTGTTCATGATATATACATATTTCTTTTTAAATGACATATAATATAACATAATTGACAATAAAATAATTTATATCACAAGTACATCGAGACATTTTATCAGCCCAAATTAAAATGGTTTTTTATTATTAATATATTTTTTAAATATATGTCAATATTAGTTCGTATTAAAATATTTTATTGATAACCCACATTGAATATTTTGTTTATATACAACATTAAAATATTTTATTTTATCAAAAAAATTTCTATATATAGATATATATGAAGTGGATATCGACATAAATTAGTTAACATAGATCTTCAAATAGTTTATTTAAATCTCCCAATGAAATATTTTTGAAAAGTATAAGGTTTAAACATTGTACTCAGATTTTTATTTACTTCTAATTACTTTAGAGGATATTTTTTTATTGTAGCCGACAATATTTTTCTATTTAGAGCATAATTTATTTTTATTTTAAAGGGTCACGTGTCAACTAGATGGATGGACAAACAGACTTACACATCCCTCACACTGGGTTGTAGAATGAGCCTCTCGACGCAATAAACCATATAATTATGTCAATAGAACTATGAAGCATTTTCAAGTGAGTTGAGATTGTTAAGTGAGTAGAGAGTCCAGACTTTAAATCTTCACGACTGAAGTGCTTGATGTTTGGCTCAATACAAGTTTTGATGTAAAATTGTTGCGATTATTAAGTTTTGTATGAATTGAAAATGTTGTAAATCGTCCATTGGCACATTGGTATAAGTAAATTTTCGAAGTCATGCACTATCATGACACATGGTCGAATGGTTGTCAGAGTCGAAGCTTGGAGAAAATAGTGTTGAGCTAGCGAGGAACGAAAACCAAGTTTAAAGTGGCAGAGAATTAGGGTTTTCAATTTCAATTTAAAAAATATAATTAAACCCAGGAATTCTAGTTGAATTTAAGCTAATTTCAGTGAATTTGGACAAACTCCCACAAATTTATTTGCCTAATCAGTTCATTTTTTAGTGCAAATTCAATTCTACTTAAAATTTTGCGTACAAGGATGAATATATTCAAATTATCTTGAAGTTTGGCGAACAATGAACTTGAAGCTTCAAGTTCGCCAAACCCAATGGCTTGGGTTGCCATGCTAGAACTCCTAAATGCCAATTGAATTTTGAATTATAGGATTTAAAAAATTTAACCCTAACTATCATCATTGAATTTCCTCCCCATCAAGTGCAGGATGAGAAGATTGTTGAAGGGGTTCAAGCTTGAGCTTTTGGATTATTCCATTCTTCAATGGTTCGTCATTGTATTTGGTAGTTTTGTTGATTGAACGCTAACCATTTTAACTTGATCAATGCGGTGGTTTTTGGCTAACCATTAATCATTTTCACTTGATACCATATATTTAGTGGGTTTTGGTTGACCACTAACCATTTTTACAATATATCCCCCCCCCTATCCCCCCCCAGAAGGTGAAAGAGAGTTCAATTTTGTCTTCATCGATGTACTCTCCCTTGAGGTGTACCATTCTCTTTGATTCATGATTGAATTCAAAAGGCATGTATAAGTGGGACCCCAATCATGCACAAAACCTTCATATGGAATAATTGTTTCAAAACCTTTTGTTTTTGTGATTTCTCTATGAAAATATGCCTTTACCTATGTCTAAACTAGAAGGTAAGACATGTGGAACTTCTTGACTCATTGATTCCATTCCCAAGAACTTATCCAACAATAATAAGTTGTTTCCTTTTTAGTTTTCTTCCTCTTTTTTGCATTTATCTAAAAGATGATTTGTCTTCCCACAACAAAAACAAGGATTGAGATCAAAACAATGATTCTCCATGTGACCAATACAATGAAAATGTTGGCAATCAATTTTTCTCTTAATATGTTTACCATCAATTGTATCCCTATGCTTACTAATTTCTGCATTAATTTCTGAAGTTTTTATTGTGCATCGACAAACTGAACTAGTTTGGATTGATCTGGGATATGAACATAGTTTCCTTTGTCATACCCTAAGCAATGTCAATTTTTGTTGAGTTGCATTTCTTCCCAAGTTTTGACAATCATCTTGGAAAAGATCATTTTGTAATTTTTTATGTTCTTCACAAATGCTTTTCTTTGTGAGTTCAAAATCGCATTTATTGTTGTGTTTATCACTCTATGCTTCTACTTGTGACCTAAGTCACCTGAAACGGGGACACGGAACACGAAGGACACGAGGATTCGAGTGTCGAACACGGACACAAACATGTTGACCCCCCGCAACAAGACACATTATATATCATTTTATTAAAATATATATATATATATATATATATATATATATATATATATATATATAATATTACAAATTAGATATTTCTTATACAAATTCTCATTGATGATACAAATTCATTGATTCAAACATAGATCTTCATAAGATGTAAGTTGTACAAAGTAACATTATGCATACAAATACAATTGTGACATAATACATATTCAATATCCATCAATGATCCAATACAAGAAAGACAAGATACTATAGTTTTCTCATCAAGTCATCAGAATCAAAATGTGTTACATAGGTAGTAGCAATGCCAATGGCAAATAGCAATAGAAAATACAAAACAACTACAAGCCTCAAGGCAATAGGTAGCTCATGAGTCACCATCAAAATCAGCATCATTGTACTCATCACCATGGCCACCACTGCTCTCCTCTGAGTCACCAATCCTCATCATCAAAATCAGCATCACTGTACTCATCACCATGGTCACCACTACTCTCCCCTGTTGCATCCTCCTCCTATGTATCCAATGTCATCTCTGCATCTGCTACATCCTCCTCCTCTGTATCCCCTTCCTTTACCCCTTCCCTGCTGCCCTTGATTGAGCCATGAATGTTGTAAAAAAAAAAAAAATGCACAAATTTGTAAAACAAATGCACATGCAAACTGCTGTAATAAAAATGCAAAAAAATAGAGAGAAAATGCACTTACTTGTTGCTTGAATCGCCTCCAAAATGCTCCCACACCCTTTGCTCTTCGCTCTCACAAACCCACAACAAACCCACGGCAAGAGAGAACGAGTATTGTGAAGTTAGAATGGCCCAAATCGGCCTTTTATGGCCGCGCGGAGGTCAAAAAAGTGTGACAAGTGTCTTGGAATCGGGACACGTTGGTGTCCCATCGGGACACGAGGTGTCACACCTCTACACCTGCGGTAGTCTTTCAACCGCTTATAGCAAGGTGCGCCACCACCGAACACTTTCTTTTCACCAATACTTATGTTCATGGACTACACCTTAACATTCGATACTTAGTTTATTTTTCTTCACCAAGTATTATTATTAGCCTTTATACTAATGAACACCCATACACATTCATTATCCACAGCGATTATACATAAACAACACAATTGCAACAATACAAAGGGAGGGGCAACTCCCTGAATAAGAGTCTGCCCGATTTCACTATATTTTCAACTTTCATAAAAATACAAGTATACCTTGCAACCCCAAGTTTTATACTTAGACAAATTTCAGACTTCGTGTCTTGCCGACGAGTTGTCCACCTCGTGCACGCCTTGCACGATGGTCACTCTTACAATCCACACTTAGCCAAATTTTCACTTCGGGCAACACCTTTGTGCAGCCTCACACGAACCGTTCAACCGCGGGCAGGCGCCTTCATTTCACCTCTCACCCGAGTTCGTTTCACCATCAAGCGAGCACCTTCGTGTAGCCCTCCACCCGAGTTCACCGTCGGGCGGGCGCCTTTGTGCACCCTCCACCCGAGTTCACTGTTGGGCGGGCGTCTTCGTGCACCCTCCACCCGAGTTCACCAACCAGCGGGTGGGCACCTTCGTACAACCCACCACCCACACGTTCAACCGACGGACAGGCGCCTCGTGCAGCCCTCCACCCCTGCCTTTGACCGACGGGCGGGCGCCTCGTGCAACCCTCCACCCGTATCACCAACCGTGAGCGGGCGCGCCTTCATGTGGCCCTCCACCCGTGATACCAACCGCATTCACCCGGCGGGCGCGCCTTTGTGCGACCTGCCTACCGAACCCATTCACCAAACTCGTCCAGCTCGTGCGAGTCTGCCCAACAGGCGAGCGCATGAACCCGTGCGGTTCTGCTCCTTTACGCCTGCTCCTCCACGCTTTTAACCTGCACCTCACACCTCCTCCAAGATGCTCGAACTCGTCCAACAAATGACTTGTTCGATTGTTCGTTGATACCATTCGTCCACCTCTCATCCGCCTATGTATATGGATGTGAGGTGTGGCCGTGCCAACAGGCCAACCTTCCTTCCATCGTGCAGCCGACCTCCAACATCGCATTTAGCTCGCCCATGAGGTGGTTCAGCCCGCCCATCACATGGGACCGCCCCCACAACTCGCCCAACACTTCACCAATGTTCGGTCGGCTTGTGGGTGACTCGCCCAGCTCGTCTCCACAGTATAAACACACGTCCAAGACTCCTCCCACGCGCATTTTCACATCGCACGCTCATTTGCCATAGCTGCAACTTGCCAGCTTCGCATCGGATGTGTGTCCTGCCAGTCACACGGACTGCAGGTCCTTACATCCTCCTCCACCTGAAGTCATTGTCGTCCTCGACAATATTCCATCCTGGTAACCTGCTGCCACCAAGATCATCATCGCATCAAGATAATCGTCTCATCCTTGGTCCATGATATCAACCAGTTCATACACTGCAAACATCCCTGCAACATATGTAAAACAACTGTCTCCACCATGTGTCGTCCCATCCTGTGAACTATTGTTAGATACTCCAACATAATGCCAACATCTCTTTAGTACATTGCTTGCCCTCATGACTTGAACTAGTCGGGTGATCAGTCCAACTGTCACGCTCAAATCATAAGAACGCCCATCCTTATGTCTACACCAGTCTTTTCCCAAATTCTGCCACATCCTGGACTCACCAAGAATCTCCCCCATGCTCATGTCCATGGAAACTCCATCCCATCTGCAACATGTCATGATGCTAATGTCAAACCATTCTTGCACCATTAGTTATGCCTGCTCAACCTATTTTAAGGACTCACTGCCATGAGCAGCTAAAATGAGCCCCATCTTCTATGTCATCTAAGAAGATGTAGAGGGAGTAGAGCCTGAAGGCTCACGCTCACTATTAAGCTCAATCCATCTGTCAAGATCTTCTATCTCCATCCTTTGCAGATATGCAACCCGATCCTCCTCATGGACATTCGGTCTCACATAAACCTCCTCGTCATCATCATCCTCAACCTCCTCTAGCCTTCTTGACAAATCCAAGATACTATTAGATAGTGTCCTGATAACCAATGACTGCTCGGTAAGCTTTGCCTCAACAGTAGACAATCGCTTACACATACCATCCATGCGCTTCTCGTCCTCCATCTGTATCACTGCGAGTTTACAATCAAGCTTTGTCACGCCAATGGTTGGAACACCAATGGGTACATCTTCCCTTCCATCATAAATGTATGGCTTCTTCAAATGTGGAACAATCATAGCTTCATATTGTTTCAAGAATTCCATCCCCAACACAGCCTCATAGTCATCAATCCGCACTATAGTGAAGTCGACTTTCCTGGTCCACTCACCTAGTGTTGTGTCCACCTTTTCAGCTACACCAAGTACAGAATCAGGAGGAGAATTCACTGTCTTCATTTGTGCCTTCACTGGTAGTAGGTACAAACTTCAGCCCAATCCTTCTCGCAACATCCTCACTCATTAAGTTGTGAGTAGCCCCACTATCCACCATAGTGAGTACATCAGCACCCCCAATCTTCATCCGAACATACTCCAAACTATTCCTCTCAAGATCTCTCCGAGAGACCACTTCCGTAGCAGCAGCAGCTCCAAGAATCTGCATCATCCCCATAGAAGCTTCTTCTTTCTTCGTGTTAGACTGTGCAATAGCAACCACTTTTGGTCTTGAAGGACAATTCTTCACCGTATGTGGTTCAGCACATATCCAACACTTCAAGGCTTTCTTTGTCTTCGTCTTCTCATCCGATTTCGAAGCATCATCCTTCTTCTTCTCTTTCGGCTTATCAAACTTCTTCTTTTTCTCATCAGAAGTTTCTTCATAATGCTCCACCAATCGATCCACAGTAGCAAAAGCTTCCTCAAGTGTCTTAATTTTCTGCCTCTTCACTTCATTGCGTGCCCAAGGTTTCAATCCAATAATGAAGTTGAACACCTTGTCCCTCTCCGCCATGTCAGGAAGTTCCAGAACTGCACTTGCAAACTCCTGTTGATATGTCTGTAGGTTCCCTGTCTGCTTGATAAACTTAATCTTCATCCTTGCTTCCCATGCTTCATCCTGAGGACTGAAGTGGTTCTGCAAAGCCTTCTTCATATCATCCCACGAAGTTATGTCATCAGCATTGCCATTGGCAATCTGATCCATCCTCCTTCACCACCACACTTTAGCATCCTTCGTCAAGAATTGGGCAACCACTTTCACCTTTGTCTCATCATCGGATAGACCCAAGTGTTCCAAGTATTGCTCCATATCCCAGAGAAAGTTACCAAGAGTCTTCGCACTTCTTGTACCATCATAAGATTTTGGTTCCTAGATCTTCACATGAGACACTCCTCCACCTGAGTTATGTCTCACGGCCTTCTTCAACACCACGATCTCATCATTTGCTTCATCAAGAGATTTCTGCAAGTTCAAGATTTCTGCCAAACCTCGGTCCCTTGCTTCTCCAATCTCCTTGACTTCATCTTCAAGTTGTGTACACTTGAGATCAGTGTACTCATGCCGAGTCTGGAGTTCATCGAGTTCTTCCCTCATCTTCGCATTGGCTTCTTGATCTTTCATGACAACGGCCATTTTCGCAGTCTAGTAAGACTCCAATTCCTCCATTCTTTCCAATATCCTTTCAATGAAAGCCTCGGTTGCATTGTGGCTAGATTCACCCAATACAACATGAGTTTCACCTGCCATTTCTACTAACAGCTTCCTTCTTTGTGATCTAGTATAGACCATCCACCAGCTTCACCAAGTTCTCTGCAAAACCGAACCAGCCCTTGTCTCACTTGTATGTGAAACTAGCTTCCTTCACCTGCAAGTACCCTTGTTTCCACTGTCACTTCGTCACGTACCAGCTCCAATCGTGAGCTTTGATAGCTCTCACCGAGCTCTGATACCACCTATCACGCCCCTACTCCTTCGGTAGTAGTCTTTCAACCACTTATAGCGAGGTGCGGCACCACCGAACACTTTCTTTTCACCAATACTTATGTTCATGGATTGCGCCTTAACATTCGATACTTAGTTTATTTTTCTTCACCAAGTATTATTATTAGCCTTTATACTAATAAACACCCATACACATTCATTATAAACAGCAATTATACATAAACAACACAATTGCAACAATATAAAGGGAGGGCAACTCCATGAATAAGAGTCTGCCCGATTTCACTATATTTTCAACTTTCATAAAAATATAAGTATACCTTGGCAACCCCAAGTTTTATACTTAGACAAATCTCAGACTTTTTGTCTTGCCAACGAGTTGTCCACCTCGTGCACGCCTTGCACAGGGGTCACTCTTACAATCCACAATTAGCCAATTTTTCACTTCGGGCAGCACCTCCGTGCAGCCTCACACAAACTGTTCAACCGCGGGCAGGGGCCTTCGTTTCACCTCTCACCCGAGTTTGTTTCACCATCAGGCGGGCGCCTTCGTGCACCCCTCCACCCGAGTTCACCGTCGGGTGGCGCCTTCGTGCACCCTCCACCCGAGTTCACTATCGAGCAGGCACCTTCGTACACCCTCCACCCGAGTTCACCAACCGGCTGGCGAGCACCTTTGTGCAGCCCACCACCCGCACGTTCAACCAACGGGCGGGCGCCTCGTGCAGCGCTCCACCCGTGCCTTTGACCGATGGGCGGGCGCCTTGTGCAGCTCTCCACCCATGCCTTCGACCAACGGGCGAGCGCCTCATGCAGCCCTCCACCCGTACCACCAAACACAGGCAGGCACGCCTTCGTGCAGCCCTCCACCCGTGATACCAACCGCGTTCACCCGACGGGCGCGCCTTCGTGCAGCCTGCCTACCAAACCCGTTCACCAAACTCGTGCAGTTCATGCGAGTCTGCCCGACGGGCGAGCGCATGAACCCGTGTGGTCCTGCTCCTTTACGCCTACTCCTCCATGCTTTTAACCTACACCTTGCACCTCCTCCAAGATGCTCAAACTCATCCAACGAATGACTTGTTTGATTGTTTGTTGATACCATTTGTCCACCTCTCATCCGCCTATATATATGGATGTGAGGCGTGGTCGTGCCAACTGGCCGACCTTCCTTCCATCGTGCAGCCGACCTCCAACTTCGCGTTTAGCTCGTCCATGAGGTGGGTCGGCCCGCCCATCACACGAGACCGCCCCCTCAACTCGCCCAACACTTCACCAATGTTTGGTCGGCTTGTGGGTGACTCGCCCAGCTCGTCTCCACCATATAAACACACGTCCAAGACTCCTCCCACACACATTTTCACATCGCACGCTCATTTGCCTTAGCCGCAGCTTGCCAACTTCGCATTGGATGTGCGTCCTGCCCGTCACATGGACTATAGGTCCTTACACGAGGTGTCCCGATGGGTCACACTCGGACACAATCCGGAGGACACGTCCCACTGAGTCGTGCCTGATTCACTTGATTCAGGACACGTGAGGCCTAGACCATGAATCCGGTTTCTTAGATTGCGACTCCTCTTTCACAAGACTTTCGTTCATCAATTTATTCTATGATTCCATCTCATGACTAGTTAAGTGTTATGAATAAAAATATATAAAATTATATAAATTATATAACTAATAATAATCATAAATAATGATTAAATTAAACAATAATTAATTATTGAAGAGGCGTGTCTCTAAGGACATGATTGTTCATGAAGGGGCACCTACCTAGGTATATAAGTAGGCCCTCATTTGTCAACATACCATCTCATATCTCTTGTATTCAAACATTCTTATATAAATATATTATTCGTCCCATGATAGACATTCTTATATTCCAAATATTCTGAATATTCTAATGCGTATATGAACTTTGTTCGTTACATTGGTAAGACAAAGAAATATATGACACGTCTTATTAACAATAACATATCATCTCATATCTCTTGTATTCGAACATTCTTATATAAATATATTATTCATCCCATGACAGGCATTCTTATATTCCAGATATTTTGAATATTTTGTTGCGTATACAAACTTTATTTGTTACATTAAAGAATCATTATCCATGTCCTTTGTTGCCTGTGTATCAACTATCAAGTCATTTGTATCACAAGTAGCATCAACAATTTGCATTAGGTATTTTGTGTCACAAGTTGCTCTTTTGTTTGAAGTCAATTGTTGCACATCTTGCATCAACCTTGTCCTCAATTTGTATCCCCACTTGAATTAATTTTAGTTCAAGTTCTTCAATCAATTTATCCTTCAAACCCCAATTATACAATTCATATAAGGAGTCTTACAATTCCTTGATTTCTCGATTGGCATTTTGCAATGATTTCCTCCTTTGCCCATTTTTAATTTTTAATTATGTCACGCTCGCTTGTACTTATTTCTTTTCTATTGCACTTGCTTGCTCTTATGTCACACTTAGAATGTCGGGTATTACCAATCATATACCCAAAGTGTGATTTTTATAATGATTAGACTTTGACATGACTTCCTTATTCAAATTTTGAGCATATACCTGCACAGTTGACTTTTGAAAAGATTAGCAACTCCACCCATTTTACAGTTCAATGACTTAGATTCAATAACAATCCTATGCCTAGATTTTAAAGACTAAACAAACTACTAACCCAAAAAGACACTTGAATTATCTTATTATGGATCAATTGAAGCATATTTTACATGATCAATAACAAGCATCCAAGAAAATATCCATCGTGACACAATAGTACTCCTAGTGTGCCTATGACCCCTTTATTCGAATTTTAGCACAGGGCAAGGACACAACGAACACAACAAAAAAATTAATTTTATTGAAAATTTAGTACATATTTAAGCTTTTGTTGAAGCTTTCCATGAAAGCACTAGGCTTCTTTTCTCCTTTCATCAATTTTGTGATTGATTTTGCTCTTTTCTCTTTAGTTCAAACACTTGTGCACCATAGACCATGAACCCCCACATCCTATTGCTATATCTAGTCTACCTTCCATATATCAAATAAATTGAGTGGTATCTATCTACTAGTCACCTTGATTTCCTTTGTGATAATAATGTAATAGTTCTAGCAACTTTCTATTGTTATGGAGGAACAAGGATCTAGAAATAGGTCATGAAGAGAATGGTGATACAATCCTTACAAAAGTTTATTCGTAAATCGATCAAGCAAGACAATGTTGGCGATTATGATCAATATCCCACCCAAGAGAAGCAGGTTGGGCAAGTACAATGCCTGAAAGTGAATTCTATTGCTCCTAAAGTAATGATGCTTTTACCACTCTGGAGAAAGTCAATTGGAATTATTATTTGTACATTACTTTAAGAGATCACTTGAGAAATAACTGTTTGTGTGTGGGTTGCTGAATGTGGATGGGATCGTCGACGCCATAGATCACGCTAGTGATGATGCATTGATGGAGTGTAAGAAGAGCATATACTCGAGCTACTTCAAGAAGACATCTAATAGAATAGCACAACAAGGGAATTCATCAGGCAGATGAGAAATTAGGCTCTATAACGATTTCTCTCTATAGTTGGGCCGCATGGAATTGATTCAATTGGACATCATCATGGCACGGGCACTGATTACTTCTTATTACCTTCTAATTTCTTAAAATCGATCTACTTACTCATCCCACTGTCAATCTAAGGGGAAGGTTTTCTTTGTAGCCCGCACATGGAAAAATGAAACTTTGGAAGCAAAACTTCTTGATCAAGGGTTTCTAGATTTGCATGAAGAAAAATCCGAACCTACTTCAAGGCATTTTATGAAAGAAATGGATCACTATCCCATTCAAGACCATTCAAGATAGATCAATCTTCAAATATACAAAATAGAAATTCCTATGGTTGCATACAACAATTCTATGATGTAGACCTATAGCTACCATGGAGATCTAGACAACATAGAGAGAATTAACAAGAATCTAAAGATAAACCCACTTCAAAGGCATGATGACAAGATGGAACATAATGAGACATTTTCCCAAGAATTTAGATCCATCACATATTTGCTAGATTTACTAGATATGCAAAAAAGAAAAAGAAAACTATTACAAATAATTTGTGGACTTGCAGTGAATTATAGATCTAGACCATGACTTTAATAGATCTCATAGAGCTATAAAAAAAATTAACTGAATTTAAATATCAAAAGAAAGACATCCTTGAAGTTCCCTTCGTTAATGAAGAATGATTGATGAAGCTTGTGTGACTATTGATGTTTTTTTGCATGCTCATCATACCATCATTTTCTTGCCACGGATTATGATATCAAATCTTTAATGAAAAGAAAACTACAAACATCAATTTTCAAATTGCAAATCTGCCATGGAAAACTACCATGGTGCTATCATGCCCTTAAAACCATAAGAGCTACCATACCACATTAGGCAATAGAACAAGTAAGACACAAGAAAGAAGTACTTAGCGAAAAAGGATTTAAGCCATTCTCACCACTTGTATTGATCTCATCATATCAATTTATAGTACATAGATTTGACCACTTCTAAATCTAGATCTTAGTGACAACTCATCAGTGGATAAGCATAACAACTCAAAAGAATTTGGTCTCAAACTTTGTGATTATCTATGGACTCATAGTCTAATAGATAGAGCTCCTAATTTGCATAAAAGAGCCCTAAATAATGCTAGTAACTACAAACCTAGGTGGTGAAAGTTGTTATTCAAATTGTGGCTCAAATCCATCAACCATGATAACCGCATATACAATTGGTTCAAATGTATTCCAATGGTAGAGAAATGCTAGAACAAAGAGCACACAAGGTTCATAAGGAGAGGTGTTTTTCTTCATTCTTTTATACTAATAACAACGTTAAAGAAGTCCTCATTTGCAAATTCAATCCACCCAAAAAACCCCTAGTCAAAGAGAGTTATTTTTCCTCTACTTATTATTTGCTCTAAAGACATATATACTCAAAATAAATGCCCAACACAGATCAAGCACAAAGAAAATCCCTAGTCATTGCAAGTTATGAATATGAAGAGAGATTGATTTCCCATATATTTTTTTGTCATAGACATAGAAATGTTGGTTTATTATTTTGTAGAAGGAAACATTGGAATGCATTAAAAGCATTAAATATTTTGGCCTCAAATTAAGGATACAATAGATTATTGGTTTAACCCTTTAGTGTCTAAAACAAGAATGGTGCACTCTAATATGACCAACCAAGCAATGAATCAAATTTTGTATATTTTGAAGATTCTTATTTAAAGGATGATGAGTTCTATCATGATTACTTGTTTTGAATTTTAATCCATAGCTTCACAACTTAAACTGTGAGTAAAGGAATTTGGTAAGGATTGTTGAGAAATCTAGGGAAACATTATTAGGGTTTCTTCTTATATAGATCGATTTCTCCATTTCTTGACAATTATTTGTGATTAAATATTTCTTCTACTTATTTATTGTTATTATTTTATCATCAAAATAATTGCCAAACACAAAAACACAAGAAAACACAGGATATAAGTGCATAGCTAGGAAAAAATGCCTATAAGGGGAAAACCCAGTCACAAACTCTTCCTACTGTAGATTCAATTCAAAATGAGACATACCGAACCTTAGACCAAAGACATTGACTTACTCCTTCCACCAAGTTAGCCCTCAATATATATAAGTATTTGTCTTCTTCTTCTCTGTAATTCTTGCAAATTGCTTTTCTTGATTTCAGTTCCCTTCTTCAATATATTAGTAGCATCATAAATTCGGTTTCCATATTGTGCTAGCCCAAACTCTCCTTCAGATTTTGCATTCTTCTTTTGTCGGTCGAATTGTAGAGATGTGTCATACTTATATATCTTAAGAAAGTCGAATTCATTCCTTTATATAATAGTTAGAGCATCCAAAAATAAGTCGATTTGTCACTTGATGAAGAGGCCGACTTGTACACTTTTGAAGATGGCCATCATGATGAGTTTGCGGCAAACTTGAGAGGGGGTTGACTTGGTGGAGGATAGACAAAAATATTTTTTTCTTTCTTGACCTAAAGGAGCCCAAGAAGGGTCTCTTACAATAATGACTAATGATTCAATATAAAACCTAGAAGTCCTCAATGGGGACTTTGACCTTTAAAATGATGACCCAAGCATGAAACTCATGCTTTAATAAGCCATAATAATAACAATGATAATTTATTTTTCTTTCTTTTGATAAATACATTTCATTATGACTCAAGTAAAATTTTGAAGACCGAACCTAGTTACATTCTTCAACAAGGATGACCAATAATTTGATTGGTTAGGGGAGTTCAATTGTATTCTACCTTTATAGCAAAGAGAGGGTTATGACAGTCTAAGAATCACAGATTGTATCGGAAAATCCATTGGATGTCAAACTTCAAATAGAGGGTGATGCAAATCGAAATGAGCACCTACATAAGTCTCAAAGATAGAGCAATGCTGCAATGTTGAAGATTGAATAAGGATGTCATTCAAACTTTGTAGTCATTTTTTTTAATTATTGCGTCAAGATGCTATAGATTTTGTATTCAAAACAAAACTCAAAGAAAATGTTGCATTTCATGTTCAGGGGGGATGTTAGATAAATAACACTCAATAATATAGGACTTCTGTGTTTAATAAATGGCATTAACTCATTAGTAAGTATTGCAATTACACCAATCATTTAATAAAACTACCTGGGTAGTGAATAAAAAGATATCAACCCCATTGTCTCAATCAAATCCCTTGAAAAATGTTTCATTTACTCTACATCTCTTGTGTATTGTGTATTCATTTTTCTAACACCCACATCTAGTTAACAAGCACCTTAGCATAACTTTTGATGTCTTATCATGTCTTGCATAGCATACTATTTCTTCTCATGTTTGTCTTTGTCAACCCAACCCATAGTGGGGCCATCAAACTTGAGCCTCCATGAGGGCTATCACAAAATATAACATACCAAGTTAGAGCCAAATATGGCATATGATAAAATCATAAAAATGATAATATATGCTAAAGGGCTACCATATGGGGTATTACAATTGAAATTGTTTAGCTTTTCAATGCTCCAAAAATGTTTTTTCTTTACCTAGAAAGGAGAGCACTTTAAGTGATGTGTTGGGTGAGTGACTGCCTAGCCCCTTTATTTACTTTTTACTTACATTTGGAGAGCTTCAGTTGGGCATATGCTTCCCTTGGGATCAATGCTAGCGTGGTGCACTTCTTGATGTGGTATTTGGCACGGTGGCATATTTGGCACCTTCTACGAGAGTCCACTTGTTGAGAAGAATGGGCATTTAGTGTTAGAAAATCAGAAAGGCAGAAAGATTTTCTTAGATAGATAATTACTTGAGATTACTTTATCTTTACATTCTTCTTTTATCTTTTCGTTCATCAAGCAATTACCAAAACAATAACACAAGGACAACAGATGTGTTGAAAAGTGTAACTAGGTTCGGTCTTCATAATGACATGTAATTGTGACTTTTGTAAATGATGTAAAGAAGAGAATAAAATTATTATTATAAGGCTTGTTTCATGGGTTTCATGAGCAAGAGATTTTATTTGTTAGTGGCTCCCATTGAGAGCCATAGGATTTATCATTCGAGCCAAAGAGTCAATGTCATGTATTAAGAGCTCTTCTTGAGCATGTGTCAATATATATATATATATATATTATATAATATATATATATATATATAAAGCCCTCCAACGACAAGCAAAAGTCCCTCTCTTGAAGTCGCCCTGCAAAAGAAGTGAAGATCTCATGTCGGCCTTACATTAGGGAGACACATGGGTTCACATGGTTCATGTCGGCTTATTTATGAAGACCAACCACTATATATAGGATGAAGGAACTTCACATAAATTATAGTTCAAAAGTTCATATTCTTCTATAGTTTCGGTGGACAATTACAGTGAAAAGTTCAAATGACAAATCACAGTACAGAATTCGGATGGGTAAGGACAACAAGGAGATTTAGAGACATAAATCGAATGTCTCTATGATTTCTAGATGTACAGTGGCAAAATGAAGTTCACATTAGGATACACAATGAGCTTATGATTCGGTGCCATCACAGCTAGAAGAATCCGATGCCTCACAAAAGAAAAGGTCACAAGCATGTGATAAAAGATCTCAGTGCTATTACAAGGAAAGAAGGTCTCGTTGGTATCTCAGAAGGCAGTGAATATGGTTCAGTGGTATATCTTCAGGGTTCGATGTTACATCTAAAGAACAGGTTCGGTATCCTTGTCTAACACAGTGACCACAATTCAGTGTCATCACTTATGGTACAAAGTTTGAAGTAGAAGGAACCTAACGAGAGCAATCGAAAAGGTGGAAAAGGACTTGTTTCTTGTATCGTGGAGAAGCTAATAGGTCAAGGGTCTTGGTCTTGGTATTCGTCAATTGGAATCTCTATAAGAAGAAGTTGTGCGGGTTTTCTTCTCAAAGAGTGAGAGGTTTTGGCCCTGGTTCATAGCCTAAATTCTGTGTCTCATCTATTTATGTTCATGCATTGGATATTGTTTGACGAAGAAGAATACTAATAATCTAAGACAAAGAAGATTCTAACCTAATGAAGTAAAAAGCATTCACAAGCAGTGACTAATCTAAGAGAAATCACCTTAATTCTAAAACCCTAGATTTCTCAACATGGTATAAGAGCTAAGGTGTCAAAGTCAAGAAAAGGGCATGTAATCAAAGAGACACTCATGGATCAAGTTTCAAGAATGGCATCAAAACAAGTTGAAGGATATCAAAGCGAAAGTTCAAAGATCTACATTGAAGAATCAATCCCTAGATCAAAGAAGAAGGTCTACTTCAGAAGAAGTCTTGAGATCATCAATCAAAATAATCAAGGCCAAAGCCTTATTTCTACTCAAGGCAAACAGATCTACAAATCAAAGCAGCTAGAAGTCTACACCGGCAAAAAGGGTTGGATCCTATAGTCAACATCAAAAGACCACAAAGACCCTCATCAAGTTATCTACAAAGCAAGGTAGCTCGAAGTACTTTAAAGACGAAGATCACATCATCTTGGAGAAAGTCGAAACCCTAGGATCATTTATGATCTACACTCATTCACTACCAAAGAAGTCGAAATATCTTGAAAGCAAGAAGACATTATCATCATCTTTAAAAGCTATAAGGCAAGCTCCCTATCATTGCAGCAAGGATCCCTTATCCTTGAAGAAGATCATCTGAGGAAGCATCAAAACATCCTCATCAATCACCATCAACATAGGAAGCTAGATCTAAAGGCGTTGACATCATAAAAGCAAAAGACCACAAGGACCCTCATCAAGTTATCTACAAAGAAAGGTAGCTCGAAGTACTTTAAAGATGAAGATCACATCATCTTGGAGAAAGTCGAAACCCTAGAATCATTTCTGATCTGCACTCATTCACTACCAAAGAAGTCAAAATATCTTGAAGGCAAGAAGGCATTATCATCATCTTTAAAAGTTATAAGGCAAGCTCCCTATCATTGCAGCAAGGATCCCCTCCTTATCATTGAAGAAGATCATCTGAGGAAGCATCAAAACATCCTCATCAATCACCATCAACATAGGAAGAAGATCTAAAGGTATTGACATCATAAAAGGAGCAATCTCCTTTATTGAAGAAGGATTTTTCATTTGAAAGAAATCATCCAAAAGGAGCACTAATACATCTTCTTCAACCACCATCAAAGTGATCAAGTTGAAGATTGCATCTTGACTTGTCAAGTAAGTATCCTTCATTTTATAATCAAATTTGGTAAAATGACTTCATTTTGCAAGGAGATCTATAAGTTGGTTGGGTCATCAAAATCCCTTGCATGGAAAAGGAGGATAGACATAGTCCTCAAAGAAAGTGAAGTCATTGAACATATCAGTGAAAAGGTCTCCTCTGCATACATGGAAAGAGATTCTTATAAAAGGTCCCCTCATATAGCCGTATTGGAGATATCAAAGAGATAGTATATGATAAGCTGATAGAACTATTCTCTGAAGATGCAATAAAGAAGGTCACATCACTTATAGATCTGATCCACACAAATTGAAGATATTAAAGGATAAAGGGTTATCTTCATAAGATCTCAATTGTAAAATTTGGGAGAGATAATCCTCATTGTTCTAAATGCACCAACTGATGAACAAGGTAACCTATCTCTATGAGGATAAGAAAGCTATTCCATTCAACAACTTGTGGTTTCTATGCAAGATAGAAGAAGACAGCTTGAGGGCAAAAAGTGTTGAAGGTTAAAATAAAAGGATTCAAACATTTGCAGGAAGGAAAGGGAAGTTTGGAAAATTTGGTCCTCATAGCTAAGATTCAATGCTATAGGCATTATAGCAAAGATTGTCCTAAGTACAAGAAGGGCAATAACAAGGAAGATAGAGAAGAAATTGATTTCACTGAAGGATTGGAGAGAGTTGAAAGAGGAAAAGTATTAGAAGCAAGAGCTCGTGATATGACCATAGGGAAAAATGAAGGACAGCTGGAACAAAATCTATGGCAGTCAACTGTGAAGGTTATAGCTCTTGGGAACCTCATTGGAAACTGAAGGAAAGGAAGCAGTCATCTAGGACAAGTCTCATCATACATCAAGTCAAAAGGAAATATATGCTCAATAGGGATATGAAAGATCCTCAAGATTCTCTGATGGAATCCTCATCGAAGGATTCACCGATCTGGAGTGGAAGCAAGTGTTTCATCAGGAACTCCAACTTGTGGAATTCATGGGATGATGGTATGATGACATAAGAGATGAAGCAAATCAAGGGGTTGAAGATCTTTTCAATCAAGGAAGTTGTTGAAAGAAGCCTAGATGACCTAAAGGTAAATGAGGTATGTATGCTTGTATTCAATACTATAATGTCATGTCGTATGGTTGCAGGTAACATGGATCACTAATTCTATCATGAGAAGCATGATCAAAGGAAACAGATCTCCTCCTCTGAAAAGATGCAAGAATGCATAAGTCACGACTCACACTAGAAGAAATCAACATAATATGTCATCATATGAAAATGAGGTGGTTGACAGTAATTTAGAAGAACTCTGATTGGAAATTCCTGGGAATGGAATGTATGAAGAAAGGAAGGAAGAGATCGTGGACTATGCAACCATGGAAAAGGCAATCAACATTCGAGGACCAAAAGATTTGACTCGAAAATCTCCTGGAAAGATATGAAGACTCTGATGAAAGTCTGAAAAAGATGGAGACCCTTGACAATTGATATCTTTGGGAGATATGTCAACATGTATGCAAGATGCTGATGCAAACTGGAAGATCTCATGATGAAAGACCATCACAAAGGTAATTTTGATTTAAGTGTTCATTTCTTATTTTTTAACAAATATCTGGATGGGCTTATGCATGACTGCCAAAGGGAAGAATTGTGGATGACTTCCAAGAGGACCATATAGAGGGATGTAAGATCCTTCCAGAAAATATGGCATGAAGAAGGCAGCATGACATAAAGCAAGGCCAGATGAAGACTCATGGATCACTTTCTGATGAAAGGAATAATGACATGATTGACCCATGGATGAAAGTGATGGATGGTCTGTGCCCTATGAAGAAGCCACAAAAGATAAAGACTCCTTAACAAAGAAGTCCATGACATCGAAGGAAGGAGCTCTTCAAGCAGTTGGTTGAGGACCTGTTGTACATCCCTAATTAAGAGGGAGCTTGGAAGCAAGCTTCTTACTTGGAAGAAACTTGGAAATTCCTAAAAGGGAGCTTAGGTACATTCCTTCTGTAGGAATGAGCATATTTTGTTATTGGAATTGATATGTCCTTCCTAATTGAGAGGGAGAGATAGACACATCATTCAGGTATTCACCTGGGAAGACAGAATTGAGGATTGGGTAATCATCTGGCATCCGATACTCTTCAAGGATGAGATAGGGCATCCAAAATAAGAGTAGTCGTGGACCGATATTCTTTGATGATTGGCTATCCAAGATAAGAATATTCCAAAGAAGGTCATACTCTATGAACACCCGAGTGGAGTATGTACCTTGAGAGAATGATTATGGTGTCTACGAATCATTGGTATCGCCAACATTGTGCTTTGATCATGTGGATAGAGTTGTTAGTCAAGGCCTTGCTATGTGACAATGTTGATTGATATGATGCTATACAGATGGGTTACCAAATCGACTCTTCTTATGAGAAATTCTTCAAATTGAGCATGACCAAGTACCATTATGAATACCTCCCAAATTAAGAGGGGTTGTTGAAAAGTGTAACTAGGTCCAGTCTTCATAATGACATGAAATTGTGACTTTTGTAAATGATGTAAAGAAGGAAATAAAATTATTATTGTAAGGCTTGTTTCATGGGTTTCATGAGCAAGAGATTTTATTTATTAGTGGCTCCCATTGAGAGCCTTAGGATTTATCATTTGAGTCAAAGAGTCAATTTCATGTATGAAGAGCTCTTCTTGAGCATGTGTCAAATATATATATATATATATAAAGCCCTCCAACGACAAGCACAAGTCCCTCTCTTGAAGTCGGCCTCCAAACCAAGTGAAGACCCCATGTGCTTTACCTTATGGAGACACATTGGTTCACATGGCTCATGTCGGCTTATTTATGAAGACCAACCACTATATATAGGGTGAAGGTACTTCGCATAAATTACAATTCAAATTCTTCTGTAGTTTCAATGGACAATTACAGTGAAAAGTTCGGATGACAAATCACAATACAGAATTTGGATAGGTAAGGACAGCAAGGAGATTTAGAGACAGAATCCAAATGTCTCTATGATTTCTAGATGTATAGTGGCAAAATGAAGTTCGCATAAGGATACACAGTGAGCTTATGATTCGGTGCAATCACTGCTAGAAGAATTCGGTGCCTCACAAAAGAACGGGTCACAAGTATGTGATAAAAGATCTCAGTGATGTTACAAGGAAAGAAGGTCTCATTGGTATCTCAGAAGGCAGTGAATATGGTTCAGTGGTATATCTTCAGGGTTCAGTGTTACATCTAAAGAAGAGGTTCAGTATCCTTGTCTAAGACAGTGACCATAGTTCGATGTCATCACTTATGGTACAAAGTATCAAGTAAAAGGAACCCAGAGAGAGCAATCGAGAAGGTGGAAGAGGACTTGTATCTTGGTCATGGAGTGGCTAATATATCAAGGGTCTTGGCCTTGGTATTCATCAATTGGAGTCTCTATAAGAAGAATTTGTTCAGGTTTTCCTCTCAAAGAGTGAGAGGTTTTGGCCCTGGCTCATACTCTACATTTCATGTCTCTTGTCTACTTATGTTCATGCATTGGTTACTGTTTGATGAAGAAGAATACTAATAATCTAAGGCAGAGAAGATTCTAACCTAATGAAGTAAAAAGAATTCACAAGCAGTGACTAATCTAAGAGAAATTACCTATATGCTAATGTCATAGAGGTCTCAACAAGATGTAGGCGGACATCTAGGGAAAAACCCCTATCTAGGGGAAAACCCAGTCAACAATTATTCCTTCAATAGTTTCTCGAGATAATCCAAGACTCTAGACCCAGACAGAGACTCCCTCCACACCAAGTCAACCCTCAATCCTTCTTGCAGATGACAACCCTTCAAAAGCAGCTTCGACCTGGCAGCATCAGCAGCAACTTCGACCCAGTAGCAGCTTCGACCAAACTTGGAGAACTTTGATCTCCCTTGATACACCTCAGAACAGGGTGATAGTTGTCCCAAAATTTCAATCTTGTGGTCTACTATCTCCTTCCAGAAACTCGCACTCCTTTCCAACCCTTCTTCTAGCCCTTTCTCAACTTCGCACTTTTCCAGCTTCCAGCGTCAGAAATCGAACTATGTGAGAGAGAATGAGAAACTCCAAAAGAATTTGAATTGTCTTGTATTTATAGCTTTCTAGGGAGGTCGAATTACTTGTCTTGAGGCCGACTTGGTGTCGAGGAGACTAAATTCATTTTTGACTCAAAAATAATTTTTTTTACATGATTCGAAAGCCCAAGAAGGGTCTCTTTAAATGTACAATGACTTTAATGACTCAGAATAAATCCTAGGAGTCCTCAATGGGGACTTTGACCTAAAACATGATGACCCAAGCATGAAACCCATGCTTTAATAAGTCATAATAATAAAAATAAAAATATTTTCTTCATTCTTTTGACAAGTACATCTCAAATACATTTATGAAGACCAAACCTAGTTACAAATTTCAACATTCACTCTTAACTAGGGAGGTATTCATCAGTACAAGTACAAGGAAGATCTCATAACACACGAACCATGAAGAATGTTAGGCACTGTAATGTCATGGACTAGATTCCTGACCAAGGCAATCTATCTAGGTGGGACTAAGATGGACTAAATCTTTCAGCCTCTCTAGGTTACTTACTAACCATCAACCCACGGATCTAGGTGTGTATCTGAGGTCAAAGCTCCAAGACCAAAACCACCCTCCCTACTTCGGGAACTAGACAACAACACAAAGTGTTGGCCAGAAGTCCTCCCAGCCAATGTCTCACACTTCCCGATCGGTAACAAAACCTCCCCGATCAAACAAATCTCTCCAATCAAACTGATCGTCAACTCTAAACATGTAAAGACATGTTATCAAACTTCTAAGAGATTTACTTGTACAAACACAACCCCAATCAGTAAAAAACTTTCAAATGTACATAAACAGATACAAACCTTCGGGGTCTTCCAGACAACTTGATGTTGCTTCTCAACTTTCCACAGTAGGACTTAGAACTTTCCAAATGAATCTTGGCAAAAGATTTCTCAACCATACAGCTTCCTTTCCTACTTTTCATGCAACAACATATTCTACAAATCGATCCAGCTTTTCTTATCTTAGCATCCATTCACAAATACATTCTCTAATTTCTTCTTTCAAAGTATCCATCATAACTATTGTTGAGAAATCTAGGGCATCAAGTACTAGGTGATTTCTCTTCCATTAGTAACTGCTTGTGAGGGATTTTTACAACTTTAGATTAGGATCTTCTTTTCTTTAGTTATTAGTGTTCTTCTTCATCAAACAGCTACCAATGCATGAACTTAAATAGACAAGAGACAGAGAATGTAGGCTATGAGCCAGGGCCAACCCCTCTCACTCTTTGAGAGGAAAATCCGCACAAATTCTTATTCTAGAGATTCCAATTGACGGATACCAAGACCAAGACCCTTGACCTATTAGCCACTCCAAGACCAAGACACTAGTCCTCTTGATTGTCTTCTACTCTTTTCTTCTTCTTGACTCCTCTTCCGCTTCGACCTTCTTAACACCGAGACATAGTTACCACCAAGACCTCGTCACTGATATTTCACATAGATCTTATTTTCGTGATGCCATTGAGTCCTTATCAATTCCCTCGTATGGTGGTAGTATCGAGTCTTTGTCACTATGGAGGCATCGAAACGAAGTTACAGTGTTAGCTCCAAAACAAATTGTGGATAGATTGAGATCTCCTATCCGAGCACACTGAGATAGTCAACAAACTATGATATCAACAAACTAAGGTGGCACCGAGACTGTAAGAAAATTGAACGAATCATACCACAGAATTAGCTTCTATATATCGAACTGTGATCTCCATACCAAACTGTAGCTTCTATATCCTTGACCGAAACTGCATTTCTCTGTTACGACACTGAACTATACTTCTCTGAGATCTGAATGCATCACAGCAGTCTCTTCTCTGAATTACATAGGTATCTGAACTTGTCACTATACTTTATCACCCGAAATTTCAGATGGATCCGAACTCCTTGACTATGGTAATGCGAAGACCCTTCACACACATATGTAGTGGTATGCCCATGAATATAAGCCGACATGACCTTAACGAAGTGATGTCTCTAATTAGGTGAGTTTACATGTGTTATCTACTTCATCTTGAGGCCGACTTGAAGATGAGAACTAGTGCTTGTCTTTGGAGGGCTTCATGATAATTCTATATACTCATATACGTTTGTAATATGCCCAAGAAGGGTTCTTCATGACATTGACACTTTTGACAAATCCTAAAGGCTCACAATGGGAGCCATCTAAAAATAAAATCCCTTGCTTATGAAACCCATGAAGCAAGCCTTACAATAATAATTTTATTTTATTCTTTACATCATTTACAAAAATCACAATCACATGTCATTATGAAGACCGAACCTAGTTACACTTTTCAACACTCCCTCTTAACTAGGGAGGTATTCATAGTGGTACTTGGTCATTCTCAATCTAAAGAATTTCTCATAAGAAGAATTGAATTGGTAACCCATCTGTAGCATCATATCAACCAACATCGTCACATAGCAAGGCCTTGACTAATAGCTCTATCTCTCCACAAGATTTGAGCTCAATACTGGCGAGACCAATGATTTATAGACACTCATCATTGTCTCTCCCGAAACATACCCCACCTGAGTTCTCAGGGTGTGTTCCATCAAGACTATTCTTATCTTGGATTCCCAGTGCTCAAAGAATATCGGTCCTCTACAACTACTCTTATCTTGGATGCCCTATCTCATCCTTAAAGAGCATTAAATGCTAGATGATTACCCAATCCTCCATTTTGTCTTCCCAAGTGAAGACCAGAATGATGTGTCTATCTCTCCCTCTTAACTAGGGAGAACATATCTATTCCAATAAAAGAATGTACCTAAGCTCCCTCTTGGCTTAGAAATTCCCAAGTTTCTTCCAAGTAAGAAACTTGTTTCTAGGCTCCCTCTTAATTAGGGACCTACAGCAACTCCTTAGGTGGAGATGATGGGACAATCAGCTGCTTGAAGAACTCCTTCCTTCGATGTCATGAATTTCTTTTTCGTTATGGAGTCTTCATCTTTTGGGACTTCTTCATAAGGCGCAGACCATCCATCACTTTCATTCATGAGTCAGTCATGTCATCATTTCTTTCATCAGAAAGTGATCCATCAATCTACATCTGGCCTTGCTTCATGTTATGTTGCCTTCTTCATGCTTTCTTCTTCGGAAGGATATTACTTCCTTCTACATGGTCCTCTTTGGAAGACATCCATAGTTCTTCCCTTGGCATTCCTACATAAGCCCATCTAGATATTTGTTCAAAAATAAGAAATGAACACTTAAATCAAAATTACCTTTGTGATGGCCTTTCATCGTGACATCTTCCAGTTTGCATCAGCATCCTGCATGCATGTTGACATATCTCCCAAAGATATCCATTGTCAAGGGTCACTTTCTTTTTTTAGACTCCATCAGAGTCTTCATATCTTTCATGGAGATGTCCTAGTCAAATCTTCTTGGTCTTCCGGATGTTGATTGCCTTTACCATGGTTGCATATCTCACGATCTCTTCCTTCCTTTCTTCACACATTTCATTCCCTGGATCTTCCAATCAACCTTCCTCAATTATAGTCAACCACCTCATACTTCATATGAGGACATATTATGTTGATTTCATCTAGTGTGATTCATTCCTTCCGACATCCTTTCATAGGAGGAGATTCCTTTCCTTTAATCATGCTTCTCAACATAAAGCAGTGATCCATGTTACCTGCAACCATACAACATGACTTTATAATATTGAATACAAGCATACATACCTCATTTACCTTTAGATCATCTAGGCCTCTTTCAGCAACTTCCTTGATTGAAAAGAGCTTCAACCCCTTGATCTGCTTCTTATGTCATCATAACATCATCCCATGAATTCCACAAGTTGGAGTTTTTGATGAAACACTTGCTTCCTCTCTAGATTGGTGAACCTTCCAATGAAGATTCCATTAGAGAATCTTGAGGATCTTGCATATCCCTATCCAACAAATATTACCTTTTGATGCATGATGAGCTTTGTCCTAGATGACTTCTTCCTTTCCTTAAGTTTCCAATAAGGTTCCCAAGAGCTATATCCTTCATATTTGACTGCCATAGAATTTGTTCCAGTTGTCCTTCATGTTACCCTATGGTGATGTCACGAGCTCTTGCTTCTAATGCTTTTACTCTTTCTTGGACTTCCTTCTTTTCATCTTCCTCCATTTCTTCGATGAAATGGAGTTCTTCTCTATCTTTCTTGATATTGCCCTTCTTCAGCTTAGGACAATATTTCCTATAATTCTCATAGCATTGAATCTTAGCTATGTTCTTCTTTCTTTCCGACAAATGATTGAGCACTTTTGCCCTCAATCTGTCTTCTTCTATCTTGCATAGAAACCACAAGTTGTTGAATGAAGTATCTTTCCTATCCTCATAGGCAGTTGTTACCTTGTTCAACAGTTAATGCATTTAGAACAAAAAGAGATCATTTCCTTATCCGAAATCATCTCTCCCAGATCTTGCAGTTGATAGCTTATGAGGATAACCCTTTATACTTTGATACCTTCAATTTTTGTAGATCAGATCTAAGTGATATGACCTTTCTTATTGCATCTTCAGAAGATAGTTCGACCAGCTTATCATATATCTCTTTTGATGTCTCCAATCTTGCTATGTAGGGAATGAGGAGACCTTTGACTGATTTCATAAGAATCCCTTAAGCCCTTTGATTCCTTTCCATGTATTCAGATAATGCTTGACCTTCGGATGGTTTGGATGACTTCACTTTCTTCGAGGACTATGTCTATCCTCCTTTTCCATGCAAGGAAGTTCGATGACCCAACCAGCTTATAGATCTCCTTGCAAAACAAAGTCATTTTACTAGATTAGATTATAGAATAAAAGATATCTACTTGACAAGTGAAGATGAAATCTTCAACTTGATCTCTTTGATGGTGGTTGACGAAGATGTATTAGTGCCCTTTTGGATGATCTTCTTCCAAATGAAATCCCTTCTTCAATAAAAGGAGATTGCCCCTTTTATGATGACAACACCTTTTGTATAGCTCCCCTTGTTGATGGTGATTGATGAGGATGTCTTGATGCTTCCTCAGATGATCTTCTTTAAGGATGAGGGGTCCTTGCTTCAATGAGAGGGAACTTGCCTTATAGCCTTTTGAAGATGATGACAATGCCTTTAACCTTCTTTGCCTTCAAGATACTTTGATTTCTTCGGTGGTGAATGAGTGCAGATCAGAAATGCTTCTAGGGTTTCGACTTTCTCCAAGATGATGTGATCTTAGTCCTAGAAATGCTTCTCTTAGATGTCTATACTTTGGGCTACCTTGCATTGTAGATCTCTTCAACTTGATGGGGGTCTTTGTGGTCTTTTAATGATGACTTAGAGGATCCAAAACTTTTGTTGGTGTAGACTTCTTCTTCGATCTAGGGTTTGATACTTCGATGTAGATCTTGACTTCACTTTGATATCCTTAAACTTGCTTTGATGTCTTTCTTGAAACTCGATCCTTGAGTGTCTCTTTGATTAGATGCCCTTTTTCTTAACTTAGTCATCTTAGCTCTGATTCCATGTTGAGAAATCTAGGGCATCAAGTATTATGTGATTTCTCTTTTATTAGTAACTGCTTGTGAGTGTTTTTTACAACTTTAGATTAGGATCTTCTTTTCTTTAGTTATTAGTGTTCTTCTTCATCAAATACCTACCAATGCATGAACATAAATAGACAAGAGACACATAATATAGGCTATGAGCCAAGGCCAAAACCTCTCACCCTTTAAGAGGAAAACCCACATAAATTCTTCTTCTAGAGATTCCAATTGACGAATACCGAGACCAAGACCCTTGACCTATTAACCACTCCAAGACCAAGACACTAGTTCTCTTGATTGTCTTCTGCTCTTTTCTTCTTCTTGACGCTTCTTTCACTTCGACCTTCTTAGCACCGAGACCTCGTCATTAATATGTCACTAAGATCTTATTTCTATGATGCCATTGAGTCCTTATCAATTCCTTCATATTGTGGTAGTACCGAGCCTTTCTCATTGTGGAGGCACCGAAACAATGTTACAGTGTTAGCTCCAAAACAAATTGTGGATAGACTGAGATCTCCTATCTGAGCACACTGAGATAGTCACCAAACTATGATATCAACGAACTAAGGTAGCACCGAGTCTGTAAGAAAACTAAACCAAATCATAGCACAAAATTAGCAATTCATTGTAGCTTCAACTGAACTATGGTCTCCATACCGAACTATAGCTTCTATATCCTTGACCGAAACTATATTTCTCTGTTACGACACCGAATTGTACTTCTCTGAGATCCGAGTGTATCACAGCAGTCTCTTGTCTGAATTACATAGGTATCTAAACTTGCCACTATACTTAGTCACCCGAAATTTCAGAGAGATCTGAACTCCTTGGCTGTGGTAATTAGAAGACCCTTCACACATATATATAGTGATTTGCCCATGAATATAAGACGACGTGACCTTAACAAAGGGATGTATCTCTAATTAGGTGAGCCGAAGTGTTATCTACTTCATCTTGAGGTCGACTTGAAGAGGAGAACTAGTGGTTGTCTTTGGAGGGCTTCATGACAATTCTATATACTCATATACATTCGTAATATGCCTAAGAAGAGTTCTTCATGACATTGACACTTTTGACAAATCCTAAAGGCTCAAAATGGGAGCCATCTAAAAATAAAATCCCTTGCTTATGAAACCAATGAAGCAAACCTCACAATAATAATTTTATTTTCTTCTTTACATCATTTACAAAAATCACAATTAAATGTCATTATGAAGACCAAACCTAGTTACACTTTTCAACAACTATGATTCGACCTCCCTTTTAACTAGGGAGACTCCTTTTATCCAAGCTCCCTCTCAATTTAGGGGGCTCAACTTCTTTTCTACGACACCAGAGTATCTGTCATAGTTTCCATCCTTCTCATCAGAGTTATCATGATCCTCATCGTTCACATCATGCTTATCACATCAACTTTACTTTACGAACATCTTCACCATCTTTGAAGAATATGTACTTGCACAACTTAGATAGCAAGTACAACCAAATCTATAGAAGCATGAAGTTAACCATATCTAAATCACGGAAGCACTCAAAATACTCAAACTTCGTTATACACAAGAGACATATACACTTTATCTTCTACTAGGATTTGTTGCAAACCCTAGATTTTCCCAAACAATCAAACATCAATCATAACTAAAACTCAGATTTCAACAATCTTACACAAATCTCAAATTATCACATAGTCATCATATATCAAAGTTTTGGACTTCTACTAATGTTTAATTGCAAAACCCTTGAATTCACAAAACTATCATCCTAGAGAATCAAACTTTCGACTAGGGCTTAGTTCTGAACCCTAGGTCTCATGACCATCAACAATTAGGTCAACTCATACATCTAGGATTCCATTATCATGCACAAGCATATCATAACATGTGTTAGTCAAACCCAACTACATAGATATCAATAAGAGTTAGGCATATAACAAACTTGATCAAACTAGGGTTTGACTGGACAAACAAACACATGCCAAGGACTTCATTTCTAGGACATTATAAGGGTCTTGCTTATACACCCTACCAAACACTAATGATCTAGGGTTTCAATACAAAACATAGAAAACCCTAAATTACCAATACTTCAAAGGTTTGGGATTTCAAACACTATCATTCAACCCTAAAAAGATAGGGTTTCCATAACCATAACAAAAACCCAAACACGACTTCATTAAAACATCAGATATTTTCCTTTGGACTTCATCAATGACCCTAAGTAGGCCAGGGTTCATTAATATACCCTTAAGTTAGGGTTTTCACAATGAACCTTTCTAGGGTTCCACAAGAGTAATCAAGGATATGAGGAGGGTAGATTTATCTAATCATGAATCACCTAATCAAGAATCTTTAAGATTCGGGAAAGCTTGACACAAAAATGTTAGTAATCGTTTATCAAGAATGAATATAGAGAGAGCAAAACTTGTAATTCAAAACATACCTCTTGTTTCTTAACAAACCTTGTAATTCCAAAGCTTGTTTTTGTGAGGCCTTCTTCCTTGAGTCTTCAGCGAGTTTTCCTAAACAAGGAAAATAAGAGTAGAAATGTGATTAGTATTTAATGCAAACAAAACCAGATAAGTAAGGAAAACTAAAAATGGAAATGGAAATAGGATACTTATCTTTGGAGGTTGGTGAGGGCTCCCTCCAGCTTGAGGGATACCTATAACCTTAAGAACAGATAAAAATGTTTTTCCAAAATATATTAAACCTAAAAACTAGAAATCAAAATAACAAAAGCTAAGCTTAGATCAAAGGGCTTAGTAGTGTAAGTCCCTTAAGTCCAATTCTTTGAGCTTAGTCTTCTTTGGAGATCCTTCTTCAACTACATTGGCTTGATCCCTGCTTCATTTTTTGTTCTTTGGATTGTCAAGACAGTCACTTCTATAGTGACCCATCTTGTGGCATTGGTAGCATCCTATTTTGGACACATCAACCTTCTTTCTTGGCCCTCTTGACTTCCTGGAGTGTCCTTTCTTGTCAGAAGCGGAGTATGCATTTGAGACCTTCTCTTCTTCGTTGTTGGATACTAAAGAAATTCTCATTTCTTCTTGGGTGCAAGCATTCCACAATTGTTCAAAGGTAGGAGCTTCTTTCCAACTACTAAGACCTGAAGCAAAAGAACTCCAAGTAGGTGGTAATCCCAATAGTGCAGTGATTACTAGCTCCTTCTCTAGTACTATTTCATCTATGGCTTGAATTTCATCTCTAATCCTTGATATCGTTACAAAGAAGGAAGCCACAGTATCATCCTTTGTCATCTTTGCAGTCCTTAACTCATTCTTCAAGCTTGCTACTTGACCGATGTTCTTGATAGCGAATAATTTTGTCAATGCTTCATACATATCTTGAGCATGGTCTATATTGGAAATGTATGGGACAAAATTGTCCTTAATGCTTTCTATCATTAGAGTCATAGCCAATATCTCCAATTCTCTATACTTCACCTTGTCTGCATCATTGGATTCTTAGATAGGTTTCTTCACCTTCCCTCTGACCACATCCAAGACCTTGTTCTTTTCAATAATGAGGTAAATTCTCTTCTTCCAAGATCTGTAGTTTGATGCTCCTTCCAACTTGTTCTCACTCTTTAATGAGTTAATTATTGTCCTTGAAGATAGAGAGTTTCTTCTTTTATAGGAGCTCCTTATATGATCCTTGATCAATCCTTTAGATACCTTCTAGTAGATACTGCCTTTTTCCTCCTTCACCTTAACTATGAAATCATGTTAGAAAATCAAAAAGGCTGAAAGATTTTCTTAGATAGATAATTACTTCTGATTCTTTTATCTTTAAATTCTTCTTTTATCTTTTAATTCATCAAGAAATTACCAAAACAATAACACAAGGACAACAAATGTAGGTAGACAGCCAAGGAAAAACCCCTATCTAGGGTAAATCTCAATCAACAATTCTTCCTTTAATAGTTTCTTAATATAATCTAAGACTATAGACCCAAACAGTGACTCCCTCCACACCAAGTTAGCTGGCAATCTGTCTTGCAGATGACAATCCATCACAAGCAACTTCAACCTGGCAGCATCAACAGCGGCTTTGACCTAGTAGCAACTTCGACCCAGTAGTAGTAGCAATAACAGCTTCAACCAAACTTGGAGAACTTCGATCTCCCTTGATACACCTCAGAACCAGTGTTTTAAAAATCGATCGGTTCACTAGCCGACCGGGTCAAACTGGCAGAAAAACCAGGTTCGACCCCTCCCTTTTAGAAACCACAAAAACCAGTGCTAACGAACCGGTTTAAGGTGGAACCGGCCGATTTATGGTCAAACCGGTCGGTTCCATCCTAAAAAACCGATTGGTTCCATCCTAAACCAGTCGATTAGCTGCCAAGGTCGCAGAGGACCCACGCAACGCAATTTAGGAAGCTTCTAGGGTGTTTTGGAGGGAAAATAAGGGTTGTTTCCCTCCAAAAACACCCTCTCCAAGCCTTTAAAAGGAGTTTGTTCCTCTCATTTGTCTCACACATCTCATTTAGAGTTTTTGTGAGTTTGATTGGGAGCTTAGAGAGTGTTGAGTTTTTGTCGGAGTAGTCATCTTGGAGGCTAGGAGTTGCAATTGGAGATAGTTTGGAGTTGTCAGTGGAGTTGGCATCTTCAAGAAGAGGCTAAGGAAGCTAGTTTGCATTTCCAGGTAAGGATTTCACTTGAAAAATTCCTCATTTGACTGTTGTCCATGTATTAAATTTTTTATGTGTTCTATCATTTATGCTATCAAATCTGTAGTTCTATGTTATCAAATTTTGTAAGCTACATGTGCATTTTTTTTCCTATGGTTTTCCATGTTTCTTCGCTGCAACTTTTTTTTTTTTAAATGGCAAATTTCTTTGCAAATTTTAATTATTTCAAGCCAACGTGGCTCCAAAAGCCAAGGACAGTGCATAGGCTCATTGTGATTTGATTGATGGAAAAATGATATGCAAATTATGCCATAAACCTATTGGGGGTGGGAGTATTCTCAGATTGAAACAACACTTGGCAAGGATAAGAGGCCAAGTAAAGCCATGTGAAGCACCAATTGAAGTGTTAGGTCCCATTAGGGTAGAATACCTTTCCAAGTTTGAAAAGTTTGAGGAGAATAAGGCTAGGGAGAAGGTCGTCCAAGATGACATTGCAAGGAAGAGAGAATTATTAGAAGCCATGAAAGGGAGTGGATATGATGATTATGAGATTCAAGACTCCCCTTCTATCCCTTCCACCAATGACCCCTTTCACTATGTTCCTCATTTTGCCCAACAATCAAAAGGAACAAGGAGAACAAACATCCAGAATTATTTCTCATCCTTTGCCAACAATGCCTCCTTTAGTCCCACTTCCTCCCAACCAAGTCGTCAACCCACTTTGGATCAACACTAGAAAAAACAATGCAAAGAAACTTCTTATCAATACATTGCTAGATGGTGGTATGATGCAGATATCCCATTTAATGTTGCTCGCTCACCTTATTACCAAGCTATGTGGGACTTTGTTATAGCTGCAAGAAAGGACTTCAAAGGCCCTAGTATGCATGACTTGGCTGAGTATAGAGATTCATGGCTCAGAACAAGTTGTTCCATCATGTCAGATGGATGGACCAATGGAAAGAACCGCACTATCATTAATTTCCTTATTTCTTGCCCTCAAGGAACCATGTTTTTGAGATTAGTTGATGCATCTGATAAGGTGAAGGATGCAACCCTTCTATTTGACCTTTTGGATGACATTATTCAAGAAGTGGGGGAGCAAAATGTTGTGCAGGTCATCACCGATAATGCCTCAAACTATGTTCTTGCTGGAAAGATGCTTGAGTCCAAATATAGGACCATATTTTAGACTCCATATGTTGCACATTGCATAGACCTCATGCTTGAGGACATAGGCAAAGTGGAGTAGGTAAAAAATATTGTAAAGCATGCCAAGTGCACTACAAAATACATTTACAACCACTCATGGGTATTGAACCTAATGAGGAAAAACATTGGGGGAAAAGAGCTTATTAGGCCTTCAATTACGAGATTTGCAGCTCACTTCCTCACGTTGCAATGTCTCAATGCTCAACATAAAAACATGCAGAAAATGTTTTCTTCGGATGATTAGACTGAATCTCGATGGGCTCGTAGACAAGATGGCAAAGACAACAAAAAGAAAGTGTTTAACAATTATTTTTGGAAAAGGTCTGCAGAGCTTGTAAAAATTATCGAGCCTCTTGTTAAGGTGCTAAGGATGGTAGATGGGGAAAAATTGGCCATGGGCTATATTTATGAGGCTATGGATCAGGCAAAGGAGCAGATACAGGTAGCTTACAAGGACAGGTTAGCTAAATATGGTTGTATATGGGAGATCAATGATAACAGATGGAACAATCAACCTCATCATCCTATACATGCAGCTGGGTATTTTTTGAACCCAAAGTATCATTATAAAGCTCGGCTATGAGATCTGCGGGATAGGGAGGTCAAAGTTAGATTGATTGATTGTTTGGAGCGCATGGTCCCTATCCATGCAAAACATTTGGAAATACATAGACAACTTACTCTTTTCAGTATGGCAGCTGGTACCTTTGGCAAAAACTTGGCAAATATGGCAAGAGATGTGGATCAACCAAGTAAGCAATTCCAATTTCCAATTCGTTTTTCTTTTCAAGTTAAATTGTTTACAAATTTACAATTCAAATTATTTATAAATACTTGTAATTTGTAAATAAGTAATGAAATTATTAATTAATGTCTTTTTCTTTGCAGCACAATGGTGGGAGTCATTTGGCGGCCAATTTCCTCAATTGCAAAAGTTTGCAATTAGAGTCCTCAACCAAACTTGCAGTGCTCCAAGTTGTGAGTGCAATTGGTCTATTTTTTAGAGCATACACAGGAAGAAGAGAAACCGTTTGGAACAAAGATGGTTAAATGATCTTGTCTTCGTGCAATACAACCTTCGACTAAGGCGGAACCAAATAATGAACAAAACACCTAATCTAGATCCCATTGTGTTGGACGATATTGATCCAGTATCATGGATGGAGAAGATTGAAGATCCTGTGTTTGATGTTGATTTTGATATTGACATGGCATTAGCTGGGGATGAAGCAGATTTGGTGGCACCATCAGAACCAAGATCAGTAGCCACATCAAGGAAAGGCAAACAACCAATGGAAGGCACTAGTGCAGCTCGACCAACTCGTGCTTCCATTAAGTCAACTTCTATTGTTATTGGTGGCAGTGCTACTGAGGTTGCAAATGAGGTTGAGGCATCCTCAGACTCTGAACTAGATGATGTCTATGTAGCTCCTATTGATGATGATGATCATGTGTCTAGTAGTGGTGATGAATTTCATGATTGATCGTGTGTAGACTCTAGAGTCTAGAGTCTAGACTTGTAACCTTGTAGTAGGCCAATGGCCTCATAGCTTGTAACATTGTTTTTGGACTTTATCGGCCATTTAGAGCCTCATTGCTTATGTATTTTGTTGATAATATGTATTGCGCCCGGTGCCATTTTTATATATTCACCTTTACATGGTATATAAATGAGCAAACTTTGCATATTTTGTCTTTGTTAGCTTGGAATCAAGGTTTTAAATCTTAAAATAGTTTTTTTCATTAAAAAATAATTATTTAATGTATTTGTTTAAACCGATTCATTTAGACCTGATCAGTCCCGGTTTGAAACCCGGTTTATTAGGTGGATCGGCCCAGTCATCAATTCCGTTTTTAAAACTATGCTCAGAACTAATGTTTTAAGACTCCGACTCGGCCAGTTTGATTTCAATGACTCGGTCGTTGTAAAAAATACATTAAATATTTATTTTTTTATAAAAAAAAAACATAATTTTAAAGATTTTCATTCATGTTTCCAAACACAAAACTTTAGAATATAGATAGAAGACAACATATGATCAAAGTAGGCTCATGAATATATCCATTATATCAAAATGGCACCCAGTGCATTGTCCAACACATACATGATGATGATATAGAGAAAACAAAAAACAAAAAAACAACCAAGGAGGCTAGAAATGGCCTCCATAACAAAAATAAAATTTGAAACATCACTAGTCACCATTGACCAGTACCACTGGCTACTGCTAGAGGAGCTAACATCATCTGGCTCAACCTCTAAATCAAAGTCAGATAGGGAAACCCATGGCTTCTCCTCATCATCATCTCCAACTGCAACTATAGAAGCGGTAGCTCTAGCAGGCTGTGCAGCAGTTGCACGTTGAGATTAGACGAGATATGCGCTTCCGTTGTGGCTGAGCAGAGGAAGCGCCTACAACTAGAGGACTTGGGGTTGGGCCTGAGGCTAGTACAAGTGGATCTGCATTCAACTGAACATTTTGTTCAAGTGATGCCACCGTCTGTAAATCCAAATCAAGTTCCTCATCAGAATCAAACTCTGCCGAATGACTCTCAACTACCTAATCTGATGTTGGATCAATATCTTCCAACACAATGGGATCTGAATCAGGTCTTTTGTTCAACAATTGGTTGCGTCTGAGCGGGAGGTTGTATTGGACATAGACTATATCATTTAATTATTTTTGATCCAAACGATTTCTCTTCTTCGTGTGAATCCTCTCAAAGACAGACCAATTGCGCTCACACCCAGTAGCACTGCAAGTTTGACTCAAAATACGAACTGCAAACTTCTGCAATTGAGGACAATGGCTACCAAAAGCCTCCCACCATTGTGCTTCAAAAAACATAGTAGTGTAATGAGTTAGCTCAACAAAATTACAAATTATATCCAACTTTCAAATTATAAACGATTTAACAAAATAAGTATTAAGAATTTGAAAATTAAAATTTTTGTTTACCTGGCTCATCTGCTTCCCTTGCAATCTTTGCTAGGTTCTTCCCGAAGGTACATCTTGTTGATTTGGGATAGCATCAAATGTGCTCTACCCATGAAATTTGGTGGAGAGGTTGGGGCACATGAGATCTCCAATACCTAGAAAGGATTTGGGCAGATCCTAAACAAATCAGGAGATATTAAAATAATTAATATTTTTAATGGAGTCCCTAAGTCTAAACTTAGGGAAAATAAAATATTAATGTGTATTAATATGAATCTGTGTTAGAATGGTCCAAAAGACATGGATCAAGTCAGATTTAATATTAGTCGTTGATTAGGGACTTAATCTCGGCCATTGATGTGTCAACGAGAAAAGTATAAGAGAAGGCTTGAGGGTCACTTGGAGAAGACACCAGAGTGATCAATCATTCTATTCCCTACAGCGGGGTTTGCTAAGAGAAATAGAATCAGTGATCGGGAGAGGAGCTGAGGGGCATTGAGTACAAAGAGACAGAGAGGCAGAGATAGTGTCAGGACAGCAGTAGAGCAACCAGAGAGAGAGACGCAGGAGCAGCCAGTGCTCACGCAGGGCCACGGAGAGGCAGCTAAGTGCTGCGCAGAGCACCTGAGGGGCCAGCGTAGCTGATGCAGAGGCTCAGAGAACTGACGCGGGGCCTCCTGGGGCTGACACAAGCCAAATAGGTTGACTTAGTGCCAGCGTTGGGCTAGGAAAGCTTGACGCAGTCCAGATTGGGCAAACGTTGGGGTTTATGGGGTAGATTAGTGCTTAGTAGTTGTCGGAAGGATTATCCGAGGTTTCAGCCAGTAGATTTGTCAGAAACCGAGAGGTATTACTGCTAAGGAAATTCTCTGTTGGGTAGGCCAGTTTCAGCACCTAGATTGTACTCTGATATTGCTTAATAGAAAAACCCTCAGATAGGTGCATCGGTTTTCCCACATTGGGTTTTTCCGGGGACATTAGTCCAAAAATAATGGTGTCATGTGGTGTGTTTGTTCTTGTTTCTTTTAGTTGCTGATCTGTAATATGTTGAGCATGCATTGGCGTTTATTTTCAATATTTACTTTATAGATAACTTGTTAAGGAAAAATAACAAGTAGGTAGGAATAAATCAGAAAAAGTGCATGAAGGGTTTCTAACTAAGTAAAATTAGAAACTTCAACACATGTGGCTTTGCTGAAGGTTGTGATTTGTCGGTGTATCTCTAGTTGATCACACTCCAATGGGATCATGTGATCAATGCAGTCAATCAATCCATCTCTAACCTCCCCACTCAAAGCTCCTGTCGCCTAAGCTTTATAATGATATTGTGGGTTCAAAAAATACCCAACTGCATGTATAGGGCGATGGAGTTGATTGTTCCATCTTTCATCAATGGTTGCCCAAATGGGCCCATACTTAGCCACTTTATCCTTGTATGCCCTCTTTATTTGCTCCTTTGCTTGATCCATAGCCTCATAAATGAAGCCCATAGCCAATCTTTCCCCATCCACCAACCGCAACACCCTAACCAGTGGCTCAACAACCTTCACAATCTTTGTTGCCTTTCTTTAAAATATTTCTTCAATAACTTTCTTTTTCAATTCTTTGCCTTCCTATTTGAGAGACCACTGGCTTTGATTCCATTCATCAATGGAAAATATCTTTTGCAAGTTTCTATGTTGTGAAAGCATAGATTGCAATGTCAAAAAATGAGTAGAAAATCTAGTGATGGCATGCCTAATAATATCTCTGCCCCCTGTGTGTCTCCTCATAAGGCTCAAAATCCATGACTGATTGTAGATAAATTTTGTTATGATTTCGGCATGATCTACAGTGTTTTTGACCCAATCTAATTTGCCAATATCCTCAAGCATGAGGTCTATGCAATGTGCAGCGCATGAGGTCCAAAAGATGGTTTTGTGTTTTTCCTCTAACAGTTTACCAGTGAGAACATAGTTAGAGGCATTATGTGTGATGACTTGAACAACATTAGCTACCCCCACCTCCTCAACAACCTCATCCAATAGCTAAAACAACAATGGTTCATCTTTCACCCTATCAGATGCATCAACTAATTTTAGAAACATGGTTCCCTGTGGGCAGAAGATAAGAAAGTTTATGATGGTACGGTTCCTTTGATCAATCCATCCATCTGACATGATGGTACATCTTGTTCTTGCCCATGAGTCTTTGAAATCTTTCAAATACTCATTAATGGAGGAAATTTCTTTCTACAAACGATACCCCCTTATCTCATGCATAGTAGGGCCTTTGAAGCCTTTTCCAGCAGCAAATATGGCATCAAACATAGGTTCATAATATGGTGACGGGAAGCATTGAAGGGGATATCAGCATCATACCACCATCTACATATGTAATCACAAGCAGTCTCCCTCAATTCTTTCTTCCAATGGTCATCTAAAGTGGGAGTGCAAATTTTTACTAGCTTCAGGACCATGTGCATCTGATGGAGAGGAGGGTGTGACAGTGAAATAACTGTTGATATTCATATCACCCTTCTTTTTCACTTTACCCTTACCCTTTTCTTGAATACACTCCAAAGAGGTAGGAACATATCAAAAGGGGTTGGATGCATCAGTACAAGGGATAGAAGAAGAACCCTCAAAACCAAAATGGGGGTTGGTAGCCATCATATTTTGTATACTCCTCTTCCTCCCAATTTCAGCCTCTACTTCTTTTTGCCTAGCCTTTTTTTTTTAAACTTCTCAAAGTTATTTAACAACTCCTTCCTAATCTCCCCAATTTGTGGTGATTCCAATGGAGTAATTTGGCCTCTAATCCCTGCCAAGTGTTGTTTCAACCTATTAATGCCCCCAGGACCATCCTTTAATTTTTATATGGAAAAATTTGCAATGCATTTGACTATCAACCATTTCAACATATGCCCAAGCAGCATCTTTCACTCTAGGTGCCATTTTGACTTGGAAATGAAAGGGAAAAAAACCTGGAAATGAAAACAAAAAAATAGCATTGCTTCAATGTTCATTTCTTTCACAAAAAACACTATTTTCAATTTCCAGATTTGCACAAAAAAATAAATAAGCAAAAATAGATTTTTAGAGGTGAAAAAAATACCTCTAGGCACAAACTGTCTCCTCAAAGTTGCTCCAACAAACCAACTCCTCAATGCTGCTCCAATGGTTGCCCAAGAAGCTCCTCACTCCTGCTCCAATGCTTGCCCAAGACTCCTCACTGTTGCTCCAAAAACAAACTCCACAACTCTTCACAAATTCTCACTCAAATATAATGAGATCGTTGTGAGGAAATGAGAGGGGTTGGGTAGGTTTTATAGGGTTTAGGAGAGGGAAATGGACCCCAAAGAACCCAAAGGCACATTAGAATGGGCTTTGGGGTCCCCAAAAACCCAAGTTAAAGAAAAGTCACATTACGGCCACTCCCACCGAGTCGGCTGAGCCGACTCGGTAACAATCCGGCTAGCCATACCGAGTTGGCCGCCAAGTCGACCCAGTCATGCAATGACTCGGTCTGACTCGGCCGTTTCGGAGTCGATTCAACGAATTTTTAAAATAGTGCTTAGAATAGGGTAAGAGTTGTCCCAAAATTTCGTCTTGTGGTTTACTATCTCCTTCCAGAAACTCGTACTCCTTTCTGGCCCTTCTTCTAACCCTTTCTCAACTTCGCACTTTTCCAGTGTCTAGCTTCAGAGATCAATCTATGTGAGAGGGACTGAGATACTCCAAAAGAACTCAAACTACCTTGTATTTATAGCCTTCTAGCGAGGTCGAAATACTTGTCTTGAGGCCGACTTGGTGTGGAGGAGATTAAATTCATTTTTGACTAAAATAATTAATTTTACATGATTCAAAAGCCCAAGAAGGGTCTCTTTAAATGTACACTGACTCTAATGACTCAAAATAAATTCTAGAAGTCCTCAATGCAGACTTTGACCTAAAACATGATGACCCAAGCATGAAACTCATGTTTTAATAAGTCATAATAATAATAATAATAATATTTTCTTCATTCTTTTGACAAGTATATCTCAAATACATTTATGAAGACCGAACCTAGTTACAAATTTCAACACTTAGCACATGTGGAGTAACCAATTTGGAGGGCTTTACTCGTTTGGAGATTGATCACTTCGTCCAAGGAGCATGTAACCACTTGACACAATTTGAGTAGCAACATTTAAGTTGAGGAGCCACTTATTAGAGGATGCATCATCTTGGAGGAAAATTCTTAACATGTGGACACCTAGCTTGGAAAGCACTTGACAATTGAACACCTTGCTTGGAGGGCACACCACCTTAGGGATTGGACAAAACATAGTGTGGCATGTCGACACCTCAATTTGAGGATCACTCCAACCACAATGTGACATGTCGACACCTCAATTTGAGGATCACTCCATTTGGGGCTTTGTTTGTTGACTTAGCCTAGGGTTTCCTATGGAATTAGTCCATGTTTAATTGTTGGTCTCCTTAACCTTAGTCTATATAAAGGGAGGAGTGTGTCTTTGTTAAACATAACCACTTTGTGCCTTAGATATGATAGTTGGTGTCATGCTAGCTATTTGGAGAACCTTGTAAGACCATATATTACTCTTGTAAAAAGTATTAATGCTTGTGGGATGTTATCACTAGGATTCCTTAGCGTTTGAGATGAAGGTGCTGATTGTTGTATTTTGTCAAATGCAACATATGATTCTCTTTGACAATGCTTGTGAGACGCGAGTGAGAGATCTTGAGAATGGTAGTTGGTGTGACACTCACTTATTTGAAAGCTCCAATGATTGACTTGGCAGAACGTCTTGCTTACAAAGTCACTGGAAACATCCTAGGTAGGCCTGTGAAAAACAATTCCCGTTTCAAATCCCAAAACAAAGGGGATTCAATGTTTGAAAGTTGAAACATATCAATGTCGTTTCAAAAATTATAAAATGCCAAAAATATCATTTTGATAAAAGGATAATACGTTTCAAACAAAATTAGATACAAATCAGGGAAAAAGGGATTTACATCAAGGACAATTGTGAAATGAATCCATAAAATTGTGAAATAGATCCCTAAAACGTGATACATTTCAACTCTCTAGCCAGCAGTTTTGGGGGCTAAAAATCAATTTTAATGATTGGAAACTCACACTTTGAAAACCTCAATGCACCCTACATTAACTCTAACCCTAAAACAACCCCTCAAACTTATAAATAAACACCATTTGCCCCACTAAAGCACCAATTAAATACATTACCATTTCTAAGCTTTATGGTAGTAGGCTTGCTGAAGAGTTTCGATTCTGAACATTCTAACAAAGCTCAATCTATTCCATTAGCATTTGTAAATAGCACTTTCAAGGTGTAAAACTAGAAGCACCTTCCAACTTGTCACAATCTCTAAGACCAAAAGTAGTCATCCCCACAAATCTAAAGCAACCTCAGAGAAAAATGAGCAATTAATCAAAAAGAATTACCCTACTAGGGTTCCAACACTTCTTGCCAAGCGCACAAGGGTTTTACACCCAACAACCTATAATAAGTAAAGCACCTCTCCCAAGTAAAGAACAACTAAAATATCCAACTCCCTCTTCCCCAAGAGAGAGATCTCAATGAAATCAACTCTAAAAACATGTGGAAATTTTGAAATAACTGCTTAATGCAAAATTGCAAATGCAAAAATTTCACCTCAACCTTGAAGTTCCCTAGCTCTATTTCCTTCAAATTTTCAGCATTAGGGATGAATCTGATATATAATTTACAGGTATATATTTCTCTTCTGTCTAACGGTTAACCAAATACACAAGGCAACCCAAAAAAATAAACACTAAACAATTGTACTTCAAGAAAAATATGTTTCCAGCCTTTAGGGTACAAATCCTAGCATGTACATTTCTGAAAATACTTAATTACAGTAGATTTATTCAGCCATAAATCTGCCTACTTAGCTTCTATATGTTTGTCAAATGAGTCAACAAAATCAGCTACCTGTTCGTGATAATTCTGCACACCAAGCAGTGCTAGAAATGTGACTCATCCACCATGAGATTATAAGCTGAAAATCAAATCTGCAAGTACATGATGTTTGGACCGCAACATATACTTCATATATAAGTGACAAGTACATACCAATGGTTTATCACAAGTTGTACGAGATAGTCCTTCAAAGCTTGTCACAAGCGAGGGCTGTCTAATGCTCTCCAAACCCTGGCGAAGACATCCACCATCAATAGCATGTTGATTTTTGGGGCAGCTATGGGACGAATTTCCCCAAAGACAAACCCATCTGCCCCAAGAAGAAACTGGCTTGCCCCATAGAAGAACTCAAATTTGATTAAAGCAAAATCTTATTATTTAATGTGACAAATTTATTTGGGCAAGCATCATTAAGGCAGTTGTCAAATATATTTAAAAATTATTTGAAGAGCAATTTATAGGGTCTTCTTCAAGTCAGCCTCATAATAGTTCAAGTCGATCCGCCCAAAGTTCATGACCTTTCGCACCTGGAAACAACTATAAAAGGGCACCTATCCTCCTCCATTTGAAATCGGACTAATGTGGCAGTTCGTGTGTCTCTGCAGCCTAATTGTGTCACCTATCTGCAGCCTAACAAGTGGCAACTCTGTGGTCTAACAAGTGGTATCTCGGCAGCCCAACAGTGGCATCTCTGCGGCCTCCTCTCCGTGATTTTGACATTAGTATATGCAGCCTATTCTCCAATGTTTATGCATCCTATCTTCCTTGGTATATGCGCGGCTACTCTCTGGGATAAGTTCAGCCTATCTTTGCATGGTTTGGTGGCTAATTATCTGTGACAGGGCTGCTAAATATCGGAGTTATTTGGGTGTTGGACAGAGGTTTTATGATCAGGGTTTGGGCAATAAATCAAGGTCGCATTTGTCTCATGGACAGTGTAGTGGTTTTGAGGAGATTGAGCCCCAAAACTAGGGCTGCCGGAAGCCCTAACCAGGACCTGATCTTCTGAGATAAAAGTGTGCACAGGAACAACTCTTATGAACAGAAGTTAGCATCTTCCAAGGTATGCTATTGTACTCTTAAATTGATAACTTTGCTAACAGATAAGGTCCAGTTTGGAACTGTCTGCATTGCAGCCTGTGTACTGGTGTAGTAAGCTATTCAATGGTACTTTGAAAGGCCCTAAGTAGAGTTTCTTGTAAATGACAATAAGGGCAGATGGTTTGTAATATCATAGAAATGTCGATGATAAGAGGACTGCAGCTTTTACACTATTTGCAAAGGTTGTCTTCAGTTTTGTATGGCCACGATACTTGTGATGTATGGCAGTGATTTCAGTAATCGATGACAATGAGATTTGTCTTTATAACAGTGTTGTATGACAATGCTTATAATAGAGAAGTATAGCTGTGACTTATGTGCCTATGGCAGGGAAATTTAGCAGTATCTCGTGTTTGCATGACAGTGATATATTCTATGTATCTTCAGTGATGTATGGCAGAGTGTTCTCTTGACAGTGATGTGTAATAGTACCTCTATGACAATTGTGACAGTGCCTTTATGACAGTGATGTGTGGCTGTGCTTTATGACAGTGATGTATATAACAGTAATGTGTGGACAGCTAAGAAACCGGATTCGTCCTTCCAACCCGAACCCCCCACCCCAATTGTGTCCTGAATCCCACGTGTCAGACACGATCCTCGAGGGACACATGTCCGATTCCGGGCTCGAGCGTATCCGACCACGTGGGATTCGTTGGGCATGCAAATCGGATTCGCCCAGCCAGTGTGTCCCAATTTTAGGACATGTGTCCTATTACCCACCACTTGTGGGTGATATCCAAAGGGAAAAAAATTCTCCTAAATGGTCCTCAACCAACGCCAACAACCCCTTGAAGCCACCAGATAGCTCGATATGCCACTATCTCTGCCACTTGAGCTAGCCATATGCTCCTTCACCCATCTATTATGATCGTATGCTTGAGGGTGGGCCTTCCAACCCCAAAGGTATGGTTTTTCATTGTGTAGTTGAGTATTTTTGTTTATTTATCATGGACATTTTTGGGCATGGATTAGAGGGGGGATTCAACAAAAGAGTGGGCTTGGTTTGTACTCCTGTCGCCTCTGTCCAATTTGATGGTTAACTTTGTAACCTAGTCTCGTGGAATCTCCTTTATTGGCTACTAGCTTTAAAGGGGTACTACATGGTAAATCCTGATTTTGGTCGTGTGGTCCCGCTTCTCAACACTGCATACATCATTCCCTTCCACTCATTATAAACCCTTTCACCACTTTTCCCATCCGGATCCACATTTGTCCATTGGCTCCACAAGGAGTTAGCTTCCCCCTCCCCTTGTCCACACTTTCGGTCAGGTTTGGAATGATGCCCCAGAGGTTGATGCAGCGAAAAAGAAAGGAAAGAGCATAATTTGGCCACTCCCAATAGGATATGTACCACAAAATGCAAAAGATGATCGGGACATGCAAATTTAGCACATGTGAAAAAACCAAACATGAGCTATGTCCCTATCATTATGGCCATCACCCTAGTTCCTACTGATTTATGGTAGCATCAGATGTGCTCTAAGCCTCAAAATTTGCAAGGAGGCTAGGACACATGTATTCCAGAATACCCAGAAATCGTTTTGGGAAATTCCACCTGGAGATAGTTTTAGTAAAATAATTAATTATTTTTAATGGATGCCTAAGTCTAAACTTTGGAAATTAAAATAATTATAAGGTATTAATAAAACCAGGTGTGAATCTTCTAGAAAAAGACAAAGATCGAGTCAATATGATCTGAGACATTCATTAGAATTTAATCTAGGCAGTTGATTACTCAATGAGAAGATTATAAGGACTTCGATGGCCATTTGGAGCACACATCAAGTAAGATCAAGAGATCGATTTCTCGAGAGAACAGTGCATAAGTTGTCGAAGAGGTCATCGAGGATATTTCTTGTAGTGAGGGGCAGGGATAGTTTTCTGGTTGGAGAGTTTCCTGCTCTGGGGATACATTGCAGAGAAGGCAAAGAGAGATCCAGAAGAGGTAGCACAGTGCCACGCAAAGGCAACGTAGAGCTTCAGAAGGAGTCCGAGATTCAGCTGGGAAGTCGAGTTCCAGAGCCAAAAGTCGGGGTGTGAGACTGGAGGGCCAAAGGAATGAAGTTCAAGACAGCAGAAGATCCGTGGAAGAGGTGACGCAGACCCCAAAGAGGCTGATGCAGAGGCTATGTAAAGGCAACATGGGGTCGGCCATCCAAGGCATCGATCAGTGTCAGTTCACCAGTGATAATACAAGGTATTTCTCACTAATTTCTCTGCCAATCAAATTCTCTGTATCGGATAGCCAGTAAGGCATCCAAAGATTGTATTCCGAAACTACTACATAATAATACAAACCCTCAACTACTACACTAATTTTCCTGCATTGGGTTTTTCAGGGGACAATTGTCCAAAAACAATGGTGTCAATTTTGTGTGTGGTTATTTCTTCGTGCTCAGTTCTTGTTTCCGCATATAATTTAATTAGTGAAGGCTGCAGTCGTATTTACTTTTATATTTACAGTGTAACACAGTAAATAAGTTGCATGAATTAACAAGTAGGAGAAGTAATATCGGTTTGCTGCAGTAGGGATTTGGGTCTCCAAATTTTCACATGTTATCGGAGCACAGGTGAAGCAAGAGAGCAGACCGGAAGAGCTCAACGTTGAAGAGGAGAGAGATCGAAGTGTTGCGTAGGCAACAGATCGAATCCCCAGAGGGATTGCGCAGTCCAAGCCAAGAAGGCAAGATTCTCAAGGAAAAACTCTCTCTGAGTGAGTTGACGGAGAGGTAAGATTTCAAGTTCATGATTTTTTAGTGGCAAAGGCAGCAACGCAGCAATAGATTTAGCGCAGAGCAGTCTTCAGATGGGATGCAGTTTTCTGCAGCGTTTGTCGGGTTAGAAAAGCGCCAGAAGAAGGAAGAAGACACTTTTTGAGGAAATTTCTTCCTCTGTGAATTCTGAGCCAAGGAATTCCATTTCTCAGTTGTTGAGCAGCAGTAGCGAGGAGCAGATCTACTAACTCTAGCAGGGAGTGCGTAAGCCAACCTAGCAGCGACGCAAAGGAGAGGGAGCAATTCGACTTTTGTTGGCAGAGATGGCAACTAATGGGCTGAGAGATCAAGATCGATTGGACGGAGCATCCAACTATGTGATCTGAAAAGCTACGATCTCCTACCTTCTAGATGAGCATGATCTCAAAGCCTATGTCGATAGTGTGGTAGTTGTACCCGTCGATGCAGATCAACTCAAGAAGTACAAGGCTGACATGGCGAAGGCTAAGCGGTTGATCCTCAACGAAGTGAGGGATCACGTTGTATGTCACATTGCTAGCAAAGGGACAACCAAAGAGATGTGGGATGCCTTGGCTATGTTGTAGCAAGTGTTGGGCCACTAGTTTGTCATTATTATTATCACTTTTTAACGTCTATTTCATCCATTTCTACCATTCTTTATCATGTTATTTATCGTAATCTATCATATAATTCCATTTTATAGTTATTTATGCTCTTGTGAGTAAATAATACTTGTTCTCCTTTATTTTTAATAAATTGATGATTATTATGCATGATTTTGCCAATGATGGTTTATTAATGAATTTGTTATGACATCATTCACTATTTTAGCCTCCAAGATCTCTTCTAGATTGCAAATTTGATCTCCAACTCATAATCAAATATTCCAACTCAAAAATTCGTTGGGATAAAAAGTGATAATTTTGCGTTGGACTTTTCAAGCAAATGAAGATGAATCTTGAAAATCTCAGACATGGGTTTTCTGTAGAATAGACCAAATTAGTTATGTATTGAGCAGTTTTCCAAAATTCGGTTTGGATTGAAAGAAACGCAAGGTTCTTTGAAGGTGATTTTCTCATATTTGTTGTTTCGACCGTTTTCCAGAGTCTTCCAATTGCAATACTAAATTCGACTAGTTCCTGTTGAATGTTGATGGAAAGATCTTCAGATCTGATCTTGTTAATCAATTTGTTTTGGACAATCCAAATTTGTAATGGAAATCAATTTGTAATCAACTTTCCTTTGCTCTATATGTATTTAAATGAAAACAGAGATCAAAGGGAGGGGAGAGAATGAACAATTGTTGAATTGGAGGCAAAGCTAAAAACTTCAATTTTATGTAATTATTTTTGTCATATGTTTTAATGAAGGAAGTTATCCATTGAGTTCTACATCTGTTATTTGTAATCTGATCTGAGTTATTTCTCAAGGCGAAACTAAGTCTTGGGCAGTTGGGCCCACTACCTTGAACGAGGTGCTACCTTGAACATCTAAAGTAGTTTAGTTGTGTGTTTGTTTCTTTGAATTTCAATTGTTGTTCCTTAAAGTAAATTTCATTTTCTTCAAAATAATTTGTTGGCTGCTACATTTTCCAGATTTGTTGTTTCCTGCAATTTCTAGATTTCATTTAATTTACTGCTCTAAATTAGCATTTCAATTATGTGGGGTGCAATAGGTTAAATTTTCAATTCAGCAAGGTGTGGTCTAATTTAGTATTGATTCAAACCGTGTGATTAACATAATTCTTTTTCTGTCATTTACTTTCTGCTTTTTAAATCCAGCGTTGTTTTTCAAGTCTTATATTTTATTACCTGTTGAATGAGCTTGATATTGTAGAACCCAATCATTTAGAACCCGTGTTAGTTGTTGGTAGTTTCTTGCAAATATTTTGTCAATTGCCTTGAAATAAAAAGACGCTCCTCGGGTTGATAATTAATGTCTAGGTGATTAGTTGTGTTTTTATTAAGCAATTAATTTTACTCAACATTTTGACGTCGTTGTCGGGGAGGCAGTCAAAGAGCACTACCACACTAATATATGGTTGCAGAGGCATATCTAACTTCGTGAGAGCTGGATATTGAAGACAGAAGGTAAGAACCTACGCACGCATCCTGGGGAACCAATGATGGGTCTACCCTTAATACTCAGGTTTAGGTCATATAGCATGCACTAATAGAAGTAGGAATTTTAGAGGTAGAATTTTGAAAAGAAAAAAATCTCATCATTCCACTCTAGTGGTGATGTAAGCACCACCCATTTCACTAACTAATTGACAGGAACATTTGAAGGAGGATCCCCAAAGTAACACATGAAGAACATCCTCTATTTTGGGAAGAAATGGCATACACTGCTACTTCTGAATTCCCTATCAGAGATCTAGGAGAAGTGACACAAATGCACATCGTGGCCCCATCTGCTCTACCAAATTTTCATGGTTTGGCAAATGAAGATCCAGATACATTTTGATATGAGTTTGAAGTACTTCATAGAAGACATGATTATTGTACTAATGCTCAAAGGTTGAAAATTTTTCCTCTTACTTTAAAAAGAACAGCTCTCTAATGGTTCATGAGCCTTGGTGGGAACTGCATTCAAACATGGGAGGACATGAAATATGTATTCTTGAAGAAATATAAAGACTACTGCACACCCAATGAAGATATTTTCTGTATGATGCAAAGGGAAGATGAAAGCTTGGAGGACTATGTGGAGCGATTTCGATACAACCTTCAAAAATCAAAGCATAAGCATTTGACAAAATACGCATTGAAAACACTCCTACTCAAAGGGATCAAAGACGAATTTTTAGAACTCTTAAATTTGATAGGAAAAGATGATGTTTTTCAGCTTTCATATGATGATGTTTGTGATTTATGCATAAGGTATTCAAGAGGAATCTCCAGGTTGGTAAGAATTCTATAGAACTTTCTTCTTTCTTTTCCAAATCTGCTACAAGAACAGGAGACATAAACGCTGAAATCAATGTTTTATTTGAAAATTTTAAATATGGTTTTATTAGCTCTCTAAATTCACAATTGCATGTTTTGCAAGTTAAGAAAAATCAGGCAGAATTTGATGAAGTGTTTTGCCCTCATTACCGAAAGGAGCATCCCAAAGATAGTCACTCTTCCTTATCTAGGATGGAAGTAGCATATCAAAGAGATGGGGACGCTGCAACAAGGTCAAAACCATGGAAACCATGGCCTACATGTATGCTTCAAAACACTTCCTCTCAATTTTCTTACTTACATAATCCATTATGGAATACTCCTATGTTAGGGCAACCATGCCAATCTCAATATAACCCTCACCAATCTTGTCCACAAGCTTGGCATGGCTCATCTTATGATTACATGACCACTCTCCCTCATCTTGTAGCACAAACACATCATCCATATTCTTCATCAGCTCTTCCACAACATCTTGCTTGCCTATCAAAATCATCCACACAACCCAATCAACTACATCATCAAAATCCTACATGTGCTACACAATTTCCTGCTCAACACATTCCACGCCCTCACAATAATAAACCAGTACAACATGTTTACAGTGTTGAACTAAAAAATTTACCCACCCTTCCTACCCATGCACCATTGCAGAAAACTTATATTGAGATTGGGAAGGTCTCAAATCAAAAAAATGCAAAAGTTATGGAAGAAAATGAGGTTCTTCTAGCCTACATCAACAAGCCGTCGAGATCAATAAGACATTAAAAACTCACGAACTTCAAGAAATGAAGACTATGGGAAATCAAGAGAGTAAAGACTATATTGAAAATTGGTTTCACTCCATCATTTGTTTGCGGCACCATTCCATACTTCGGCAATTCTTAACATCATTCTTTCAAGGTAAGCTGGCCTCCCATACCCTATTATTTATTAACATGCATTTTTCAAATTCGGGTATGTACACATTTGAAGCCTTATTTCGAAAATGGTTCCACTAGAAGTACTCTTATATGTAAGCATATTTTATTTTTCAAATAGAGTAAGTTAGTGTAGCAAATAAAATAAATAAGTACATAAATATATAAATTTCTTTATATGTAAAAATAGTTGTGTTTGTTGCAACACGCCGTGAATTAATATCGGTGATGAATGTTTGAATTTATTTGTGTATGTAGACATTTTATATAGAAAATCATATTTCTACAAACACCCATATCCATTTTGATCACCAATTTGGAAAAGATGTTTGTTTATCATATTCTATGTCTTGCGAGCTTGATAAAATTTCTGAAAAAAATAATCAGGACATTCATTTTTTGAGGGACCAAATGAGCATATTTTTAAAACCTGTTTTTATACTAAGTAGCCCTTGATGTCTACTTTACAACCCAATTTGAATTACTCAATTTAGATTTGAAACGAAAAAGTTATGACCGAAACATTGATAGGGTGTCTAGTAGGCAGCTTAGGGACAGAGTTGGAATAGTCCATTTTTGGAAACCTAAATGAGTATATTTTGAATCCCTGTTTCTATGGTATATTCCCCCATGAATCTAGCTTACAAGGCAATTTGAATCACTTGATTTTGATATCGTATGAGAAAGTTATGACCAAAATATTGATTGTCTATCGTAAATCACCATTCTTAAAACTTTGTTTTCTGATCGTTCCTTAGCACATTTGACACATCAATTCTTCTTTTATTCAAAACATGTTTCTATTGGAGATATATATACATGAATCTACTTTCATTTCCAATCTAAATCAGCTCAATCTGTCATTAAATGAAAAATTTATGCTTAAAATATCAACTGTTGGTCTACGCTGGGAAATCGAAAATGACTTTGTTATGCAGGTCATTCTAAGTAAATTTGACACATCATATCACGAAAATTTTAAAACATGTTTCTATTGGAGATACCCCTGTGAATTAACTTTCATTTGGCTTTGGAATCACTCAAATCGGGCGAAAAATAAAGAAGTTATGATTAAAACACTGTAGGTCCAGAGTACCTACTTGTTATTTATTTTTGCATACTTCTTGGATTAGGAGAGCCCGATCACCTCTCTTTCTCCATGATGTCATGTTATATTGGAGGTAGATGCTCGTTTTTTTGTAGGCCCCAGGAAAATAAAAAATAAAGAAGTTATGATTAAAACACTGTAGGTCCAGAGTACCTACTTGTTATTTATTTTTGCATACTTCTTGGAATAGGAGAGCCCGGTCACCTCTCTTTCTCCATGATGTCATGTTATATTGAAGGTAGATGCTCGTTTTTTTGTAGGTCCCAGGAAAATAAAAAAGGTCAATTTATGAACGAGTTATTCTTGAAGACAATGTTAATGAAATAAGAGAATTTAATCCAAACAAACACCTATTAGGAAATTAAATATCATATGATCTTGATTTTTCTAAGTGTCGTGATCTAAAAATATTTTGAAACATAATACCTTGTTTAAAAATTGTTCCCGCTATTGCTCACCAACATGCAGAAAACAACGTGAAGACTTTTTCATTACTTGACATATTCATAACAAGAGAAATGAAGAATTGACCTCCATTTGAAGATCCAAATCATTGCAATAAAATCATTTTTCCAAAAGATCTTTGGTTTCCATTCATTCACTATTGACAGTGTTGTTCCCTTAGGAAACAACATTGCTGCAACCGAAATCACAATTGTTGTAACTTAAGTTATTTATTTATTTATTGTTTTTCAATAAAGTGTTGCTTCTTTTTTTATTTCTCTTATGTTTTTATGTTTTAGGGGTTTTTTACTTCAAAGTCATCTATTTTGTTCCTTCATCAAAATAAAAGAAGGAAGTTCTTAAGTTTCATGATGTTGCTCCACATCTATCAATTTGTTCCCCAAGTCTTATCAAGTATATGGTTGTCTCATATCGAATATTAAACATTATTATGGTAAGTCTTGTCAAGATTGATTTGCTCTTAATCCCTCATTACTTTGTAAAGTGACTATGACCGTTGGATGGCTAATCTTTTTTCATGTCACCTTGCTAGGATTTCCCTTTGAGTTCGTTTTTGGGAGGGATTGCCACAAGTTATGCTTGATACTTCATGTCCACGAGCTTAAAATAGTATGGGTAGTTTCGAGGTTGTAACATGCAACAATGGTATTATTGGATAAATAATCCTCGAATCACGATTGCCATTCCTTTGGGCACAATTGTTGTTCCTTACAACTCAGTGGTTATCTCTTTGTAGTACCCTTGTTGTTCCCTCTAAAGGTACAATTGTTGTTCCCTTTCATACAGGCGATGTTCCCTTCAAAGGTACAATTGTTGTTCCCTTTTGTCACAGTCGTTATTCCCTTCAAAGGTACGATTGTTGTTCCCTTTGACACAATTGTTGTTTTGTTAAAAGAAACAAGTGTTGTTCCCTTTGTTAAAATTGTTGTTCCCTTCAAAAGTACAATTGTGGTTCCCGTAGTCACAACTATTGTTCATTTGGTTGCGGTTGTTGTTCCCTTAGTCACAGTTGTTGTTCCCTTGGTCACGGTTGTTCCCTTAGTCACAATTGTTGTTCCCTTGGTCGTGGTTGTTGTTCCCTTAGTCACAGTTGTTGCTCTCTTGGTCGTGATTGTTGTTCCCTTCACAATTGTTGTTCCCTCTATTACAGTTGTTGTTACTTAAGTCACGATTGCCCATTTTCACGCTTTTGATTTAACACTTGGTGAATGGGAAATATTTTTTATGTTCTAGGCCCTCTTTGACCTAATGATTAGGTAGTCAATTTATCTTTGTTTTTCTATAAACATAATATTATTTTTAAGGAATAATTATGCAAAGATGATTTCATCATGCCAACTTTCAACTTTCCTAATTTGTCAAGTCCTTGATCTTGTAAAATTTACGATGATGGCCACAAAATTGTATTTATTTCTAATAGATGGGACACAGGCATCTCAATGGGTTAAAAAGGCATCCCTATCGAGACTATGGACGCCTACTGGCAACAGTGGCCATGCCTATGGTATAGAAGTTAATTCAATACTATGATCTACTTGGTTGCCTTGTTTTCTCAAAACTAATTTCTGATAAAGCTTATCATTGCATATATAAGGTTTGTAAGAACTTACGGTTCATGGGGTAATATTTAATCAGTTCTTAGATGATGATGGTTATGATTTATATCTATTATTGAGTTATAAATATTCACTTTACATGTCAGGGATGAAACTTTTGGGATATTTGATATTCTACATTTTGTATCATCTAATCTATCATTCATTTATTCTACAAGTTTCATATTTTTAACAAAAGATAGTTGCTTTGCCCAATCAGTGGCCATTTATTTCTAGCTTAACAACACTACTAGTATTTTGGGGTAGAATAAAGAGGCCTAATTCTGATTTTGAATCCCCGGTAATTGGTCAGACCTTGAGAAGAAAATATTGAGATAATTAATTCTCACAGTTTTTGTGCTCATAACAACCAAATCTTATGGGTATAGGGAATGCATGTTTTACCTTCTTATCCATTATTATCCCATGGCAATCATAACATGATTATGTCACTTTTATATATAATGAGGTAATTGAGGTGATGAATCACTGATTGATGCTACTAATGAGATGTGTTATAGAAATCTTCATGACAGGGAAACTAATCAGTTTGGGGGAAGAAAGCCCTGCTACTCTTTGTAATTATTTTTTTTCAACTTGCATGGCTTCCACCTTTTGCATCACTTTCAGCATCAGCTTCAACAAATGCCAGTCCATACATGTCATTCCACATTTTTACAAGGGTGAAAAACTTGAGGTAAAATAGCATAAGTTTTTGATTTATTAAAAGTTTAAGAGAATGTCATGAAAAACCATTAAGCATTATTTACTCATATTTTTCAACCATTAGTTCCACTTCTTTACCACTTCTCATTTTTCATAGACACAGAAGCTTTCAGTTTGGGGGAGTGTTACTTTCATTCATTTATTTATCATGATTGTGCCATTAATATTATTTATCATCCATCAATCTCTTTACTCATACTCAAAACCTCCCTTATTCAATGTTGTTTTACACCAAGCCTAGATTTCAACAACGATTGTAGCAACCACCTCAATTTGTTTTCTAGTATAGCATGAGGGCATGCTAATTCTCCAATTTGGGGAAAGAGTTTCTATGCATGATGGATGCTTTCTCCTTTCTTCCTCATTTATGGCATACAATTTCATTTTTATACAGTGCAGAAATTGATTTGTGTATATCTTTAAAACTATGAACTGAATTCTTGTGATTTTTGCACAGCAAAGAGGTATCATTAAAATACACAAATCTAGAAAATTTCAAGCTAAATCAGTTTGTAAAATTCCAAAAATCATGCACGGTCACCTACAACCATTTTTCTTATATCTCAGGATCTATGCATTAGAAATATCTTATTTTTTGAATATAGTAGAAATCTGCTTACAAAATTTCAGCGAAATTTGATTTGTAGTTTTTGAGAAAATGGTTAATGAAGTTTGTTGTTACTTGTATCATATTTTGTTGCAACTTCATATACATATGGTTGAAAGTCAATGTGCCAAGAATTGAATATCTATTATTTTAAAGAAGTATTTGAGGAAGAAGCCATTTGTTTCGTCAATATCATAAGTTGGGGTGAGCATTTTGATTATTGTATTACAACATGGTTAATACAGAGGCATTGGGTTGCATGATGTTAATTTATGGTATGTTCTATGCTTAGAGCAGTTTACTTATCTTTCTTATTATTATCCACAGATTAGCAATCACATGTACATAAAGTAAAGTGTAGATAGAACATTAAACGATCGACAGAAAACAAGCCAAGACAAGAGACACAAGATGTGGCGGCTAGCCAAAGACAAACCCCAATATGGGGAAACCCTTTGATCAAATCTTCCTTTATCTTCAATAATTCAGCAGAGAGAAATAGTACATCTGATTTACATCAGCAGCAACAAACCCTAGATCAACCCTAAACTAGGGCAGACAATATCTTGCAAACCGACCGTCAGATCGGCTTAATTCTTTCACCAAAAATGCGGCCTTCAAAGGAGATCCAGATTCACCTACAACGCAATTCTGAGAGAGAGTCTGATGGTCAACATTGGTCAAACTTCTGATCTGCAGTTGCAGCCCTAAATTCTGCGTCTTCCTTCCACACGTGTGAGAGAAGAGTCTCTTTCTGCACAATAGGAGAAGAGCCTCTTTTCTGCGCAGGAGAGAGAGAAAGATGTGATGAGATGAGTGTGTCCAAATGAGGAAAAGACCTGTATTTATATACAAATGTTGATGATTGAATAGATGCGACAGTTGGGCTTCTGAGCCTACATGAGTTGTTGGTCGGCTTGATAATTATTCCATAATCAAAATAAATTCATATCCCCATAAATACTTATCGGAATCGGATGATCTTTAGATCAATCCTACACCTCTCGATGAGAGGAATCTAATAAAAATATTATCAGCCATGAACAAGATGACCCACATGGAGTTTGGCCATAGTTGCCAATTTTAACACTCCCTCTCAACTAGGGAGAACTCCATATGCAATTCGTCTGTCGATCGCTACTATTCATCCATCAAATGCACTGCCCTATACAGCTTGACCCCTGCTCTGCTCTGCTCTATTATGCCTGCTCTGCTCTGTTCTGTTCTGCCCTGTTCTGATCTGCGCTTCTCTGCTCTGCTTTGCTCTGCTCTACTCTGCTTTGTCTGAATTATGAAGAGGAAGAAATGATCGAGGATGTAACATACCATCCTTCACTGACTTAAAGTCAGTCTCAGAGTGTGTACCACTGGTCCCAGACCAATCCTCAACAGACCCAAAGTCAGTGTCATAGTGGGTACAACTCCTACCACTGGTCCCAGACCAGTATCATCGATCCCAGATCAATGAAGGTCATCCTAGCATAGGGAGTACAGTAGATACAGCGATGCATCCATTGGTAATACTATGGTCCCTATCCTCATTTCTCTGCTCATTGATTAGATGAGAGGTACTTCCCATGAGCCCCAGACTGCATGGGTAGGATGCCTCGACAGGGGAACTAATCAATCCTGTCCACAGGAGAGCGAATCATCCTGTCCCACAAGACAGCGGATCATCTTGTCCATAGTCATCATAGAGAACACATCATCTAGACCTCATAGGAGAACTAATCATCCTACTACATAGTCGCCATGGGGTGTCACAGGGAAAGTTTTGATTCTTTTACCCTGAACACGTACACCACCAGGGGATGGTGAGTCACCCTGTGGTCATATGTCGCTCCAAGAAGTACCCCGCACCCCCCGGAGCTCCCATAGCTCAATACATCATACAAGACCCTCATCAGAGGGTCTTTGAACGACACCAAGTCGTTCTCGGAAAGTCAAGAATTTGACCTTCCCTAGGGTCTTTGTCAGAATGTCGGCGACCTATTCATCTGTACCGATATGTTGGAGCCTTATTGCTCCTCGCTACACCATATCTCGAATATAGTGGTACCTGATATCGATATGCTTGAAGCAATCATGAAATACAGGATTCTCTGACAAACGAATCCCACTCTGGTTGTCACATAGGATCACGGTGGTATCCAACGTAAATCCAAACAGCTCACTAAAGAGCTTTCGCAACCAGAATGCCTCACAGGAGGCCATGCTAGCAGAAATATCCTCTGCCTCAATGATGCTCAAAGCCACCGACTTCTGCTTCCTGCTCATCCAGGATATCGAAGCATATCCCAAGGAGAAACATCACCCGGAAGTGCTCTTACAATCCACCACACTGCCTGCCCAATCAGCATCAGTGTATCCAAGTAGTCTCACATCTCCGGCAGTGAATCTTAACCCATATGTAATTGTGCCACAAAGATATCTTAACAGATTCTTGGCACCAATCCAATGTATGTGGTGAGGTTCAACCATATGTTGACTTAAAGTGTTGACTGTAAAGCATATATCTGGACAGGAATTCACTAAGAACATTAATGCTCCAACGAGTTGTTGATACTCGATAGCATTTCGTAAAACAGGTCCAACAGCACTACCACTTAACTTCTTGAAGTCAAGCTCCATCGGGTAGTTACAGGCTTGCAGTCTACCATACCAAATCTTTCCAATATCTTCACCACATATTTTCCTTGAGATAGGAAAATTTCCCTTGGCTTGACTTCAAGTCTTGGGAAATAATGCATCAGTCCTAGGTCCTTCATTTCAAATTCAGAAGCCAACTCCCTCTTACATTTGTGAATGAGAGGGTCTGCACCTGTTAGAAAGAGGTCATCCACATACAGCACCAGTATGAGAGGTTTGTCATCTTCAACCTTAAAGTAAAGGTTAGGATCGGCTTCACTCCTAGTGAATCCCAGCTTCATCAAGTAGCTATCGATCCTCTCATACCAAGCTCGGGGTGCTTGCTTCAGCCCATATAGAGCCTTCTTCAACCTGCATACATGAGATTTTCGACCATACATCCCAAATCCTTCGGGTTTCTCCACGTAGACCTCTTCTTTGATCGAACCATGCAAGAACGCGGTCTTGACATCCATCTGATGTATGTTCCATCATTGTGAAGCTGCAAGGGCTATGATCGAGCAGATGATGGTATATCTGGCAACAGGTGCAAATATCTCGTCATAGTCTATACTTTCCTTCTGGGAGAAGCCACGAGCGACAAAATGAGCCTTATACTTTTCCGTACTTCCATCTGCTGCATGATTTATCTTATAAAGCCATTTAGAAGTGACAACTGTCTTGTCCTGGGGTCTGGGAACTACTTCCCACACATCATTCTTCATAATAGACTCATATTCTTTCAGTCATAGCATCCTTCCATACTTGATGCTTGACAACATCTGAGAATGGTGAAGGCTCATTTTGTATGATCGTGCTTATGATGGTCAGGTATCCCTGATACCTGTTAGGTTCCTTACTTTCACGGAAGGTTCCTCGGGGTGCAGTGTGTTCATTAGCATCATCGAGTGTCCCCCTAAGCCATGAAGGCCTCTTCCTAGAAGAGGAAGGCTCAGGTGGATCAATAGGATCCATGGGCTCTTCCACATCGGACATTGTTTCATCATCCTTTTATTTCGGTTCCCTGGTGTCGGCTTCTTGAGAGCTCCTCAAAGTCAGAAGATTGTCCACCTTGCTAAGAGCCATTCTTCTTCAAAGGTGACATCATGACTAATCACGACTTCCCTTTGACCAGCTACATAGATTCTATAACACTTAGTATTTTCACCATAGCCCACGAAAATTCCTTTCTTTCCAGATGCACCCAATTTATTCCTTTTCTCTTTCGGCACATGAAAATATACAGGGCTTCCAAAAATTCTAAAATGAGATACGTCAAGTTTTTTACCAACGAACATTTCTTCAGGAGTCTTGGAACCCAATGCTTGATGAGGGCATCGGTTTTGTACATATACGGCGGTGTTTGCAGCTTCAGCCCATAGAAACTTTGGAAGTCTTTGATCATGGAGCATGGCACGGACAGCTTCCACAATCGTACGGTTCTTCCTTTCCGCCACACCATTCTATTCAAGAGTATATGGTGTAGTAGTCTCCCTCTTAATGCCAGCCTCTTTACAAAAGTCATGAAACTCGTTAGATTCATATTCAGTCCCATATCAGTCCTTAAGATCTTGATCTTCTTTTCGGTTTGATTCTCGGTCAAGGCTTGAGATGTGTCACAAGACATGACACCTAGTGGACTTCCCCCGACCTGATATAATGAATAACTCGAAACCCAAGAGTAAAGGCATCTTTGACATTGTTTTTCCATATACGTACCTTGCCATCGCTGAAGGTCACCTTGTAGCCTTTGTCTTCCATTGCCGAGATGGACACCAGGTTCTTTTTGAGGTCAGCTACATATAATACATCCTGTAAGTGGATCGTATTACCTTGATTCAATTTAAGAGAGACATTTCCTACACCTTTCACGGGATATTTCATATTATCTCCAAGGACAATTTCCAGGTTAATTTCTTTCTCTATCAGATTATGGAGAACTTCTTTGTAACCAGTGAAGTTCCTTGAGGCACCACTATCAATAAGCCAAATTCCCAGCGAATTCGAAGGAGCAGAGGTAGATAGAGCAGCTGGTAAATAATATTCATCCTGCTTGTTGTCAACAATGTTAGATTCATACCTGGAATTTCTAGCCTTCTTGAATTATTGTCCTCTTCCTTCATTTCCAGCACTCCTTTTACCTCTGCTATTAGATTTTCCATTCCTTTGATTGCCATGAGAGGGATTTTGATCATCGTCCTTGTGTGAGTCCCTTCTATCAGGACACTCCCTTGCATAGTGACCTGCTTTATCGCAAATGTAACATCGTCCTTTTCTTCCACCCTTAGGTCCAGCCTTTTTTTTATGATTTAGTCCTGGAATTATTTCTTTTCTTAGCATGAGAAAAAAGGCAGCAGGAGGACCTTTAGGCATTGGGCATTTCTTGCTCTTCTATCCTTGTTTCTTCTTGAATGCATCTTGGCATTAATTCCTCGAAACCAGGAATTATGTTATTGTTGAGAAGAGTAGTCTTGAACATGTACCATTCGAATGGTAATCCTCCAAGAGTCGTGAGTGCCATTTCCCTATCAGTAATAATCTCCCCAATAGATAGGAGATCATTCCTGATCTCAGTGATTCTTACAAAGTATGCTTGCATACTCTCATCTTTGCCCTTCTTAATTTCCTTCACTTATTTCTCAGAAACAAGACTTGATTTGCATCATTAACTTTAAATAAACTCACCAGTCTATCGTAGATTTCCTTGGAGGTGTTTAGGTCGAAGATGTAGGCCACCAAGCGCTTGTCGATAGAGTCCCAGATGATCTTCTTTGTTTTGACTTCGTCGGTTTTCCATTTGTTCCTAGCAGCAGCAGGTGCATTCGACGAAGGCTCAACAATATTACCTCTCACATGGTCCAACACTCCTTGATCTTCTAAGGTTAGATCAAGAGACATCTTCCATCCGTGATAGTCAGCTTTCTCATGGAGTTTGTCTTCGACAGGGAAGAGTGTTGAGGACCCCATAGTTCTTTTAGGATAACCTTGCCAATCTTCTCTTCAGTGATTGCTCTTGCTCTTGCTCGGGCTTTGTCTTCACCTCGGCTCTGATACCATGTTAATTTATGGTATGTTCTATGCTTAGAGCAGTTTACTTATCTTTCTTATTATTATCCACAGATTAGCAGTCACATGTACATAAAGTAAAGTGCAGATAGAACATTAAACGATCGACAGAAAACAAGCCAAGACAAAAGACACAAGATGTGGCGGTTAGCCAGGGACAAACCCCAATATAGGGAAACCCTTTGCTCAAATCTTCCTTTATCTTCAATAATTCAGCAGAGAGAAATAGTACATCTGATTTACATCAACAGCAGCAAACCCTAGATCTGCCCTAAACTAGGGCAGACAATATCTTGCAAATCGACCATCGGATCGGCTTGATTCTTTCACCAAAAAATGCGGCCTTCAGAGGAGATCCAAATTCACCTACAGCGCAGTTCTGAGAGAGTCCAATGGTCAACGTTGGTCAAACTTCTTATCTGCAATTGCAGCGCTAAATTCTGCGTCTTCCTTCCACACGTGTGAGAGAAGAGTCTCTTTCTGCGCAGTAGGAGAAGAGCCTCTTTTATACACAGAAGAGAGAGAGAGATGTGATGAGATGAGTGTGTCCAAATGAGGAAAAGACCTCATGTATTTATATAGAAATGTTGGTGATTGAATATATGCGACTGTTGGGCTTCTGAGCCTACATGAATTGCTAGTCGGCTTGATAATTATTTCATAATCAAAATAAATTCATATCTCCATAAATACTTATCGGAATCGGATGATCTTTAGATCAATCCCACACCTCTCGACGAAAGGAATCTAATAAAAATATTATCAACCATGAATAAGATGACCCACATGGAGTTTGGCCCTAGTTGCCCATTTTAACACATGAGGACATCCAACATATTCAGTTTTAGGGATATGTTGGGCCACTACTTTGTCATTATTATTATCACTTTTTAACGTATATTTCATCCATTCCTACCATTCTTTATCATGTTATTTATCGTAATCTATCATATAATTCCATTTTATAGTTATTTATGCTCTTGTGAGTAAATAATATTTGTTCTCCTTTATTTTTAATAAAATAATGATTATTATGCATGATTTTGCCAATGATGGTTTATTAATGAATTTTTTATAACATCACTCACTATTTTAGCCTCCAAGATCTCTTCTAGATTGCAAATTTGATCTCCAACTCATAATCAAATATTCCAACTCAAAAATCCGCTGAGATAAAAAGTGATAGTTTTGTGTTGGACTTTTCGGGCAAGTGAAGATGAATCTTGAAAATCCGAGACATGGGTTTTGTACAACAGACCCATTTAGTTTGCTAATGAGCAATTTTCCAAAATTCAGTTTGGATTGACAGATACGCAAGGTTATTTGAGGGTGATTTTCTCAGATTTGTTGTTGCGACTGTTTTCCAAATTCTTCCGATTGCAATACTAAATTCGACTTGTTCCTGTTGAATGTTGATGGAAAGATCTTTCGGATTTGATCTTGCTGATAAATTTGTTTTAGACAATCCAAATTTGTAATGGAAATCAATTTGAAATCAACTTTGTTGCAACTTCCCTTTGTTGTCTGTGTATTTAAATGAAAACAGAGATCAAAGAGAGGGGAGAGAATGAACAATTGTTGAATTGGAGGCAAAGCTAAGAACTTCAATTTAATGTAATTATTTTTGTCATATGTTTTAATGAAGGAAGTTATCCATTGAGTTCTACATCTGTTATTTGTAATCTGATCTGAGTTATTTCTCAAGGTGGATCTGAGCCTTGGGCAGTTGGGCCCACTACCTTGAACGAGGTGTTGCCTTGAACATCTAAACTAGTTTAGTTGTTTGTTTGTTTTTTTGAATTTCAATTGTTGTTCCTTAAAGTAAATTTCCTTCTCTTCAAAGTAATTTGTTGGCTGCTACATTTTCCAGATTTGTTGTTTCCTGCAATTTCTAGATTTCATTTAATTTACCGCTCTAGATTAGCATTTGAATTATGTTGGGTACAATAGGTTAAATTTTCAATTCAGCAAGGTGTGGTTTAATTTAGTATTGATTCAAACCGTGTGATTAACATAATTCTTTCACTGTCATTTACTTACTGCTTTTTAAATCTAGTATTGTTTTTCAAGTCTTACATTTTATTCCTTGTTGAATGAGCTTGATATTGTAGAAGCCAATCATGTAGAACCCATGTTAGTTGTTGGTAGTTGCTTGCATATATTTTGCCGATTGCCTTGAAATAAAAAGACGCTCCTCGGGTTGATAATTAATGTCTAGGTGATTAGTTGTGTTTTTATTAAGCAATTAATTTTACTCAACATCAAGGATCTTCCGAGCAGCGGAAGATGTACTTGGAGGAGAAAATGAGATCCACGATTCGTTCCTATCGAAGCTTCAGGAAGTCCGAAATCAGTTGGTAGTTGTAGGATCAACACCTCAACCTACAAAGATAGTGAGGTTGGCCCTGAATTCAGTCGCGGAAGAATGGCAAGTATTTGTCCAGAGTGTCCTGGGTAGAGAGAAATTGTCGGATTGGGAAGGGATGTGGGCTGCTCTTCAACAAGAAGAGATGAGGCGAGACTTAGTGAAGTGCAAACTTGATGGCAGCAGCAGCAGTGGGACGAACCAATGAGGAGGAGGAGAATGCAGCCCTTGCATCAAAGGAGCAGTGGAAGCGGCAGGAGGACATCTCTAAAGATCAAATGTTTCCGGTGCAGTAAATTTGGTTACTACGCTACGCAATGTCCTCTCAAGAAGAAGGACAAGGACGAGAAACATGATCTACAAGCTACAACCGCAAGGATCGAGGAGGAATTTTCCATGAATGCACAAATACCTCCAGGGGAGAGGTGAGGTGATCTAGTACTATAGTTCGAAAGAACCACAGATGGGCAGGATCCTTGAGGAATCCACCTCTTGGATCAATGCCTTGCTACAGGAGCCCATATCAGAAGAAGCAGGATGGACCAGTGTCAGTTGGTACAGAGGAATGTTGGAGTGAGTTGTAGTGGCTAGGAGCATCAGAGATTGAGCAGTGTAGAGCAAAGTTGGCAACAATGCAGTTGGCACAGTGCAGAGTCAGCAGCGACGCAGAGACTAGCAGTAGTCAGAACTCCAACAACAAATGCATCACGTTGAACACCTTTGGTTGAGTATTTTGGATGTTTTTCTGTTGCAACACCAGCAGAGTTGCAATACAAATGCAGTTGGCAGCAACATGCAGAGTCAGTAGCAACACCGATGCAACATTTGCGCAGTAGTTGTTGGGCAGTGATGTCAGACATCAGCAGCGCAGAGGGAGATGTTACAGAGTCAGGGTGATGCTTCAGCAGGTTGCATTACTAGAGCACATTCCTCGCTAAGAGGGAGTGTTGATTTCTGGTAGCATCGAATGTGCTCTAAGCCTCAAAATTTACAGGGAGGCTAGGACATATGTATACCAGAATACCCATAATTGTTTTGGGAAATTCCACCCAAAGACAATTTTATTAAAAATAATAAATATTTTTAATGGATGCCTAAGTCTAAAATTAAAAAATTAAAATAATTAAAGGGTATTAATAAAACTGGATGTGAGTTTTCTAAAAAAAAGACAGAGATCGAGTCAATATGATCTGAGTCATTGATTAGAATTTAATTTGGGCCATTGATTACTCAACGAAAAGATTATAAGAAGGACTTTGATGGGCATTTGGAGCACACATCAAGTGAGATCAAAAGATCGATTGCTCAAGAGAGCAACGTAGCAATTGTCAAAGAAGTCATCGAGGAGATTTCTTGTAGTGAGGGGCAGGGATAGTTTTCCGGTTGGAAAGTTTCCTGATCCGGGGATACATTGCAGAGAAGGCAAAGAGAGATCCAGAAGAGGCAGCGTAGTGCCGCGCAGCGACAACGCGGCACTTTAGAGGGAGTCTGACATTCAACTAGGAAGTTGAGTTCCAGAGCCAATAGTCGGGGTGTGAGACCGGAAGGCCAGAGGAACAAAGTTCAAGATAGCAGAAGATCCAAGGAAGAGGTGATGCATACCCCAAAGAAGCTGACGCAGAGGCTGCGCAAAGCCAGTGTGGGTCCAGCCATCCATGGCCTGGATCAATGTCGGCTCGCCACTGATAATGTGAGGTATTTCTCACTAATTTCTCTGCTAGTCAAATTCTCTGTATCGAATAGCCAGTAAGGCATCCAAAGATTGTATTCAGAAACTATTGCATAATAATATAAACCCTCAGTTGTTGCAATAGTTTTCCTGCATTGGGTCTTTCTAGGGACATTTGTCCAAAAACAACAATGTCAATTGTGTGTGTGGTTATTTCTTCTTGCTCAATTCTTGTTTCCGCATATAATTTTAATTATTGAAGGTTAAAGTCATATTTACTTCGATATTTACAGTGTAACATAGTAAATAACTTGCATGAATTCACAAGTAGGAGAAATAATATCAGTTTGTTGTAGTAGGGATTTGGGTCTCCAAATTTTCACAGTTCCTAGGGCCCCCTATACTGGCTCCCTACATCATCAAGGAACCCACAATTGTCCCAACCCCTGGTGGGCGATGAACTACCCCACCTAAAGGGGGCATTCATTGTTATATCTTACACATCATGCTCTCATCCCCTAGAGCCTTAAATAGTCATAAAAGGAAAAATCAATATAAAGGCAAAAGGCATATGAAGAAGGGTGGAAAAACAAAGGCCAGGCTAAGTCATGTATCACAATTTCTCCCTCCTACATTCATACACCCAAGTATGGGCTTCTCTTATCATGGCTACTCTTGTGTTGTGGCATGTGGCTAAGAGCCTTACCCTGATGCCCCACTTCGTTCCATCATCGTATCACATGCCATTAGCCATTTGATGGATGTACCGTGTACATGTCACTCCCCTTAGACGTTGAAACCACCTAATAGAGTCTTTGGCTTACCTTCTTCTTGAACTTGGAGACACTTGTACATTCCAAAGCCCATTATGAAAGGGCATGCCACTATAAAGTGTCCATCTAGTTCCATCATTTGTAAGCTCATTTGTTCAATTGCACTAATGATTTGTTGTATTAGAAGGTGAGGGGACGCATTAGATCTTATACAAGAAAGGTGTGGGGATGCATTGGATCTTATACAAGATTGCAGATGGGTCTTCATCTCAGGATTTAGTCTCCCTCTACGGGGAACAAACCCTCCAGAGGGTCATATTGGCATTTGTAAGGTGAGAGTTGAGAGCCATGGGCCTCCACCATAGCAAAAAGCAGATTGTCACATCATGGGATCCCCCAGTTCCACTCATTGCTTGCTCATGTTCCATTTATTTGACGATGATGATGCACCTGGACCACCTTGCCCAACCAGCTAAACTCTTGCACCACACACATGGCAGTTGATCCAGGGCCCAGGTGAGGATGTGTCTCACCATGGGTGGCAAAGGGAAGGCTTGCATCATTCTTCTAACCTTTACAGATGGGATACAAGCTTGTTTGATCCATTTGGAGACCCATGAGGATGTTTTTGTGCCCCTATGGCCACTTGGAGGCACCACATGTCATTTGCTTGGATATCAAGGGGTTGTTGAAGAATCTAGTGCAATTAGAGTTAATGAGATTCTTCTTAGCATGATAACTATTTGTGAGGTATTTAAATTTCACTTATTAGTATATTCTTTAATGTTAGTGTGTCTTCTTTAGTTCATCAAATAGCTCCCAAAACAAAGAGACAAGAACACAAGAAGTTGGCTTTCTGCCAGGGCCAAAACCTCTCCCTCTTGGAGAGGAAAACCCGCACAAAATTCTTCTTATAGAGATTCCTATTAACGAACACCAAGACCATGACCCTTGACTTACTAAAACACTCCAAGAACAAGACACCAATCCTCTTCTTCGTTACTGCTAAGATCATCATCATCACTGCACCACTGAGATCTTCATTACTCATTACTTGAAACAATGTCTTCATTGAGATCATGATTATCATCGTCCAAAATACATGCCGAGGCAGAGTGTCACTGTAGGATAACCAAGATCCTTCTCCTTACTGTGATCTTCATCGAAACTATGACTGTGCACTCCTTGCACCGAGATCATTCTTATGAATGTGTCAAGATTGTCACCACTGTAGTGTTGCTTTGATATTGTATTGTACCCTGAGATAGTGATCATGATGACCACCCGAGAAACACATAACCATTGTACTCACCTGAGATTCTGAGCCACTGTGTCATCCATAAAACTACATGTATCCTATTCCATCGAAAACCTGAACGACTGTGTCTCCATCCGATATTTTTGTGTCACTTTACTTGTTCGAGATTTCAGAGAAGAATGCGAAGATGTCACTTTGTTTATCACCGATATTTCAGAGGTATGTCGAGGTTTTGTTCTCTTCCGTAGTTGCAGAGACTTATCCGAATATCTCTCTATGGTGACTCTAGGCGCATATTTATAGGTGTTTGTCCATGTACTCAAGCCGACATGAACCAGTGAACCAATGTGTCTCCTTGTGTCTGCTTTTAATTCGATTTTGTAGGCCGACATGACAGCTTTCTTCATCGTTTTGATAGCAAACTTCTTTAGTTGGATTGTGCTTGTCTTGGAGGGTTGATCTAGGCACTAGGTTGACTCATATACAATTTATATATGCTCAAGAAGAGCTCCTTATACATGACTTTGACTCTTTGACTTTCCTAGACCTATGCAATGAGTAAGAAACACATTGTTACAATTCACAAAAATAATATTTCTTTTCTTTTACAAATACAAAGATCAAATTTACATTTCTAAATACCAAACCTAGTTACATTTTCTTCAATAGGGGTCACCCCCTTTATCGTTGTGTTTGGAGCCCATCCATTAATTCTGGCACATATATGACTCCAATAGGCCTTTTCAATGGCCCTTCGACCTATTGTATCTATCATTTTGCCCTCTTAAGAGGCTTATTGTTGTATTATGGAGCTATATTGGTGGGCTTGTCACCAAGTAATGTTTTTTTGGCAAATTATTCTATTGGTTGGGGCATCATTAGGCTTAATTAGCCAAATCGAACCCTTAGAGGATGATATAAATTGATGAGGCTCATTCTTCTCTCATCATCACTTGGATTTGGATCATTTGTTTCTTTTGGGATTTTCACTATAGCTATTGGAGGACGAATTGGAGATTCTTTAATGAATTTTGATGTTTGGGTTAATGTTATTCTATTTTGGAGCTTCTCTCTTGCAAATGTAATGGATGGATATAATTTTTCTACCATGTAAGTTTCTATTTTGCGCAATATTTTTATTATATTTTAATGTAAGGAACACTACATCATGTTGATATATTCTTGTGCTCTAAGTCATGTTTAAATCTTGAATCATTGTGGTAGTCTTGATCTATTGTATGCGTTATTCATTGGGCAAGAAAATTTGAATGTTCCTAGGGGTTGTTTTGAAAACCTGACCCTAAAACTCCATTATTTGACCAGTTGAAGTATAAATCCTTGTTGTAGTTGGTAGTTGTTTCACTAAGGCATGTGAAGCTATAATTAGGCTCCTTAATAGAGCGAAAACCCAAGTCAATCTTATTTTGACTCCATTCTCCCAATAGACTAGGCACTGGTCTAATCCTTGGGGATCATCTTAACGAATAATATTTTCACCCCCCTCTCTCTTTTTCTATACCCTAACCCTAGTGTCTCCTAGGGCATTTGGTGAATGAGTTGGTCTATAGTTGTGTTGGGGTGTCCTCAAGGCCTCCACAAATTTTGAGATCAATTTCGTGGTTGGATTTGGAAATATTCCAAGCCCTAGCTCCAACTCCGTTCTTGGCTCTAGGTCTCATTTGGTTAGTGGCTTCATCAAGGATCATTGCACTAAATCTCAACACAAATCCGATCTCTCTATTCCTCTTCCTCTCCCTTACTTTGTCAATACCTTTTGTTTGAAGTTTCACCTTTGGCTATAGGTAGGGCACCTAATACCTTTGCAAGGAGGAGATGTCTTTGAGTGTTCTAAGTCACTTTTGGAAGAGATGTAGATCAAAGTACCAAGGGTTCTCTTCAATTGGCTACCCATCATCAATAGTTATTGTAGATTACCTTAGTGAATGTTCATCCATTTTTTAATTGCTCCCTTCTAAGGTAAGAATGACTTGACTACCAACTAATCTTTCTAGATATTAAAAACCACAAAAGAGAACTTAATTTTGACTAGATTCAAGGCAATAAGCAAATCTTAAAGGCCAAGTACCTTCCATCCTTTTCTCCCATAATAAACACCAAAGGTAATGCAACTCCTTAGAAGCACTTCACATGATATGATAACAATACCAACAACAAAATAATATATTCACACAAGAAAGAACAAGAGAGCGAGTATGCAAGTAGGAGAGGAAATGGTCAAAACTATTCACATATGGTATTATCTATATATAGATTACAAAATTGTTGAGAGAATGTCTAATGTTGACCAAGTATCGAATAAAATACATTAAAGAGATACATTGATCAAGTTAGACTAAGTCATCCAAAGAGAGATAAAATAAATACAAAAGTGTCCAAAAGTACACAATAGATAAAGTAGCTATATTAGGGTTTGATTCTCCTTTCTTGATAATTACTTCTGAGTGTGTTGACTTCTTTTACTTCTTTATTATCTTATCTTTCATCAAGCAATTACCATATGTGTGTATGAAGATCACAAAACAAGAGACACAAGATATAGGCACTATGCCAGGGCAAAACCCCCCTCAAGGGGAAAACCTAGTCAAGATAATTATTCCTTTCAAGTATTTTTTGAGACTCTTCACCATAGACCAAGACCAGACTTTCCCTCCACACCAAGTCAGCCTCCCAAATCTTCGACCCCTTCCAGTGTCTTCAACTTGTTGATTTCTAGTAGCATCGGATGTGCTCTAAGTCTCAAATTTTGTAGGAAGGCTTGGGCACATGTATTCCAAAGAACCCAGAAAATGTTTAGGAAATTCCGCCCGGAGACGGTTTTATTAAAATAATTAATTATTTTAAATGGGACACTAAGTCTAAACTTAGGGAAATAAAATAATTAATAGGTATTAAGCTAACTGTGGATGTAACTTCTAGAAGAAAACAAGGATCAAGCAGAAATGATCTTAGCCATTGATTAGCTTCTAATCTAAGTCGTTGAATGTCAACAAGAAGATTATTTAAGGAAGCTTGAGGGTCATTTGGAAGACACACTAAGTGATTTCAGAAGTTCGATTTTCTAAAGCAAAGCAGCTGCCGAGAGAATTTCAATAATGAGCTTTTGCAGTGAGGCGGGGATAGTATAAGAAGGGAAATCTTCCCCGATCGGAGGATACTCAACAGAGAAGGCAAATAGAGATCCAGCAGTGGCAACATTGAGCCAGAGGGACTGACGCAGAGCCACGCAGAGGCAGTGAAGAAGCCAAGAGGGAGTCTGAAATTCACAGAGGGATTCGAGTTTCAGAAGCCAGGAGCCGGGGTGTGAGACCGAGAGGCAGAAATCGAATCACCTGGGTAGCAAATTGACCAACCAAAGGATTGACGTTGTCCCCAACGAGCTTGACGTTGGGCTAACGCAAACACTGCACAGAGGCAGGCAGAAAAGCCAGGGGCAATCTTTTTGGGGCTAGATCAGCCAAGATTCCCAGTGATAGTGTGAGGTAACCTCACAAATCTCTATGTCAGGATTATTCTTTGTAGCTGGATTGTCGAGAAGGCTTCCAAAGATGTATTTAGATTTTACTACTGCATAATAATAAAACCCTCAAATCTGTTGCACCGGTTTTCCCACATTTGGTTTTTCTAGGGAAATTTGTCCAAAAAATATTGTGTCACTTGTGTTGTATCTTTCTCTATTGTTTTGTTCTTGTTTTGGGCATATTATTTAATTGGTATAGGCTGCAGTGTATTAGCTTCGATATTTGTTGTAGGAAGCAGTAAATAATTTGTTTCAGTAAATAACAAATAGGAGAAGTTTAATCAGTTGTTGCAGTAGGGATTTTGTTTCATGGAATTTTCACATGGTATCAGAGCAGTGCAAGTGAAGCAAGAAGAACAGTGCCAAGGAACCCAACGCTGAGCAGAAGAGGGAGATCGAAAAAGCTACAGGAGGCAGCAATTCGAAACCCTAGAGGGTTTGTGTAGTCCTAGCCGGAGGGATGATATTCGAGGCAGTCTCTCTCTTAGTGAATTGACAAAGAGAAGGGCTACCAGATCGAGATCTTGCCATGGCAAAGGGAGCAGCGCTAAAGCCTCAGCGTTAGGAGAAGCTGGTGGGATGCAGTCTTTTATGCAAGTCGTTTTGTTGGGCAGAAAGACGTCAGAAGAGAAGGAAGAAGCATAGTTGAGGGAATTTCTTCCTCACAGGACTTCCAGCGAAGCAGTCTAAATTCTCACTTGCTGAGCAGCAGCGAAGAGGGACAGTCTACAAGCTCTAGCAGGGAGTGCGTAGGCTAGTCTAGTGTTGCGCAGAGGAGAGAAGAGGTCATTCAACATTTCTTGTGGCAGAAATGGCGACCAATGGCCTAAGGGATCATGATAGATTGGACAGAACATCCAATTATGTCATCTGGAAGGCAAGGATGTCATTCCTTCTAGGTGAGCATGCCCTCAAGACATATGTCGACAGCGTTGTGGTTGTGCCTGCAGATGCAGATCCATTGAAGAAGTACTAAGCTGAAATGACAAAGGCAAAATGAATGATCCTCGACAAAGTGATAATCATGTTGTCTGTCACATCACTAGCAGAGGGAGGGACTGCTAAGGAGATGTGGGATGCATTGCCTACGCTATATCAGCGATCTTCCAAGCAGCGGAAGATGGACTTGGAGCAAAAACTGAGATCTGCTCAAATGCAGAAGGAGAAGCGTGTGGATCCAATCCTCACAAAGCTTCAAAAGACCCGTGATGAGTTATCAGTTGTGGGGTCTACACCTCAAGACTCAGAGTTGGTTAGACTGGCCCTCAATTCTGTCTCAAATGAGTGGAAAGTCTTTGTCCAGAGTATCCTAAGGAGGGCGACTTTGCTGAATTAGGATGAGATGTGGGCAGCTCTCAAGCAAGAGGAGCTAAGGAGAGACTTGGTCAAGTGTAAGCTTGACGGAAGTAGCAGTAGTGGGTCGAAGTCCAATGAGGAGGAGGATAATGCAGCCCTTGCATCGAAGGGGCAGCAGGAGCAACAAAGACGTAAGAAGGGCATCTCGAAGATAAAGTGCTTCAGGTGTGGTGAGATGGGTCACTACGCTACACAGTGTCCTCTCAGGAAGAAGGACAAAAATGAGAAGCACAATCCGAAGGTTGCACCTGCAAAGATCGAGGAAGAGGAGTTTGCCATGACAACTGAAATACCTTTAGGAGGGAGGTGGGTTGATTTGGAGTTGTAGTTCGAAAGAGCTACAGATGGGCAAGATCCTTGAGGATCCCTGATCCAGACTTAAACAGGAACGCAACAAATTGCAGAAATAACCATATACACAAAGATGCAGCGGAAATAATACTTCATTTCATTAATGGAAAATACTGAAATATGCTTACAACCAGAAATGGAAATAAACCAGCTAGGGCGATGGTAGCTTATCTCTTAGAAGAGATGTGTGGCTACATGTCTCTGAACTTTTCCGAACTTGTGTTACAATGAGGCTCGAAGGCCTATTTATTGTTGAGAAACAATGGAAAACCCTTCACATTCCAAAACTAACCCTAGAAGATGAAACGCCAAATTGTGGGCCCCGTTTTGGGTAAATTGGTACATCAATTTCCCGGGGTCGTAACTTTGGCATACGATCTTCGTTTGACGCTTATGATAGCTCGTTAGAAAGATCTATCCGAGAAGTACCACTTTGGGAAGGGCAACATGGGTCCATGGACCCATGTTGTCCTCAAATTTCCCAAAAAACGTCGTTTAGGGCCTCAAAACGGCTCCGGAAGTTCAGGACCCCAAAAAAACTGCTAAAAATAGTAAATTGTGCTACAATTTAGGAAACTGAAAAAGATGAAAGAGACAATTGTGGGGGTCCAAAAGAGATAGGTGGGTGGCCACCAAAATCCACCTGGATCACTAAATTAGACATAAATTAAAGCCCATGCCTCTAAATTAAACATAAATTAAGACCTATGACCATCCTTCCGCACATTAAACCTCTCTTTTTGCATTAGATAATGTATTTTTAACTTTAATATATTCATTAGGAAGGTTTATGAATAATTGCAGATTTTTGCCTAATATTATTTAATTTTGTGAAATATTATGAGAATATTGGGAAAATTATGAAGATTTGGAGAAAGAAATAATTTAGGGACTTGCTCCCTACTATAGGAGGATCACTATTAAATAATAAATCATCAATATATTATGAAATTATGGCACAGATTGTGGAACTCCAATGATTGAGAAAATCTAGGAATGTGTTCCCTGCCATTTAATGTCAATTCTTAGTATTGGGAACCAGATCCACTAATCAAGATATTTTGGTGAGGAAACCTTTCTCCATTCATGGGGAATGATTCCTAATCATTTTGTATAATTACCAAGTCGAATTTGCTTCTAGGGATAGATTTTCATTAGTCTTCTTGTGGAGACAACTCGTATTTCTGTAGCTCCATTGTATTTTCTTGCAGGGATGTAATTGTATTGATGAAAAAAAAAAAATGGTGTCATGTTCAGCTTCTAAATCTTGTTTTTCTCCATAGGTCTCTGATTTTCCTTGGGCTTGGCCATCCCAGTAGCCTCAGAGCCCTTTTGTATCATTTTCTTTCCTTCTTTTCACTTCTTATTCACATGCATCTCTTGTTTTTATTTCTTTCTATTTATGCATTTAATATTAATGATTTCTTGTTGTATGATTGGGTTAAATGGTTGATGTAAGTTCTTTTGTAGGATCACAAGCATCATTTCGGACTTGGAAAAGATTTCGAAGGTCATAGTAATCACTAAGCTACTTGGATTAGTCTTCTTATTCCAAAATCGATATTTCTGGAACTCCTTTGTGGCAACTAGCAGTAAATTTCTGTTATTTTCTAGAGCATGCTAACAAGTTTCAATCAAATTGATTCCACTTGTATTAGATCACAAAAGCATTCTATTTCATAACAAAAAATACCCCATTGCATTTTCACTTGATTAGGTTAGGTATTTGATGAATTTACTAGCTCACTCGTTCTCAAATTTCTGATTTTTAGACTAGTAATTTTCTGTTATTTTTTAGCATGGGTTAACAGAGGTATTTTTGAGTGATTCCACTTGGAATGGAGACCTAAGACATCCTGGTAAAGAAATAAAAAAACCCATACAATTTGGATTTGATTTTATTGGTCATTCGATGAATTATATTTTCGTATAGTAAATTTGTAACATTCTATAGTAAAATAGGGGATCCTGTAGGAGAACTAGTACATCCTATAGGAAATCTTGTAGCAGCCTGTTTTGACCCCAAATTGAGAAAAAACATCATTGAAGCTGGGATTAGGCCTCTACTTGACCTCCATGCCATCAAGACCATTTTAACCCTCTTCCTACATACCTGTTTCCCCTGCCAAAGAACAAGTGAGGATTAACATTTGCATTTATAAAACAAAAAGATTAAAAAAAAGAGTTCTTTTATATTCACACATGCACATAGTAGTTAATACTCCCTAGATCATATTTCATGTTGAGTTAATTTAAATCATCACGCGTGATAAATAGGGTTAAGTTAGGTTTATTTTGCATTTAGTTCATGATCTTTATGCAATTAGAATATGTTTCTTTCCTTGAACTTTATTTCTTGCAATTGATTAAGGTTTCCATTTCGAGCATTTTGTTTTATACAATTAGTTTAATATTTGGTTTCAGTACATGCACTCCATTACATCATACAACAAAGGAATGACACATTGTATGTTGGACATATAATGCTGATACCTCTTAAGTTTGTACAAACCCCAGGTTGATAATTAAAGTCGGTAGCTTTTGGAGTTGCAGCATTCTTGTTGCAATAACGAGGCTCATTACTGCATTATATATTAATCATTTGTTTGCGTGAGGTCATGCAAAAAGGTTAGTTGGGGGGTGATGTTGGGCCTCATAATTTTCATATTTTCCCTGCCTTATTTCTTAATTTTCATACTATTTTCTAAGTGTTTTTTGTGATCAGGCTATGCCAACTTGTACAATATGGATTTTAACCGTGTTTTATATGCATTTCTTATTTTATTATTTTATGAATGGATTTGATCATTAAAGTGTTATTTCCTAATGAACATATCCTTGTTATTGGACAGGAATCTACTAATGCATTGATATTTGATGTTGTTTCTTGGAATGATCCTGGGAAATCGCATAAGCCTCAGGCCATTACACTATGTTTGGAGCGAATTAGTCGAAAATGACCCATTGACCTAGCCTTCCGAATGCATTAAGATCTTTATATCTTAAATGAGCATCTTGAGAATCTTTGGATTCTCAGGATCGCTCATTATTAAAAATAGATTCTTTCATCTTTATCTTTTACCGGTACGATATAAAAACTAGCATTAAACATCGAATAGGTTGTTCAAATTTGTAATATTATTTTTTACATAAGCTCAGACTTATGAGTACATTACATTTAACTAGTTCTTTGTGATTGAATGGAAGCATTCATTACTGAAATTTAGTTTGTAGTGTTGATTCCTTCATAAGGCAGTTTGATTCTGGATTTGGGCCCGGTCCTGGAAGCAACGTTGTCTTCTCTTGTATGATTAAATTGGTGTTTGATTCTCTTGTTCCATCTATTTCTATTTGCGTAATTGTTCTTAATTCCTCATTGCTTGTTTTTTAATTTGAATGCTCCGCTTTAAATTAGGTTTATTAAGATTGTTATAGAATAGTCTGTTGTAGTTAATCTATTAAGAGTAGTGTTCTTTCTTTCCATTTTCTGTAGATTATCATAGATTTCTATCCTGTTTACTTAATCACTTTTAACAGTGTGATTATGCAGTATTGTCTTTTTATTTTATAGTTGTTGCTCCTAAGAAACAACTTGATGGTCAATTGTTTTTATTTTTTTGTTTCCTTTAGAAGTTTGTAGGGGTTAATGTTTTGAATGGTTTGTGATAATTATAAATTGCATTATGAGTTGATTCTTTTGATATTTCATCTTTTCTTTTCAATATGATAATAGTAACTATCCATATCAACATTTCTCTTGCATAAATTGTGCTAATAACCTTGAAATAGAAAAAAAAAAACATCGGGTTGACAAAATTAATGTGTTGTAGTTAGTTGATCCTTTTAGGAACAATTAATTAGCTCAACAGTGGGAAAGAAGAAACAAAATTGTTATTTGGATAGGTCTAAAGTGAACTTTGGGATACTAAGGAGCATTGTTTTAGACAAGAACACAAGGTTTCCTAGCGCATTCTAGACTACATTATGGGTGAATATGGACATCAAGTTTAAGAGATCTACACCATTCCATCCATAAACAGATGGGAAGACAAAAGTAGTTAACAGGACTTTGGTGCAGCGTTTGAGGGCATACGACCAGAAACATCCAAAGACCTAGGATGAAATGTGTATATAATATATATATATAATATATTATTATTATATATTATATAATATATATATATTTACAACATTCTTACAATAGAATAGTTCACGCTTCTACAGGAAAGACACCATTTGAAACTTGTTTTGGATATTTTCCGCTTCCACCTTTGGACATTGCATATGGGCAGCAAGGCATGAGGGAATATCTAATAGGAGACACCTTGATGGATACAAATTTTACATAGAATATCAAGAAGATCCATACATAGGTACAAGAGACACTACAAAAGTCACTGGAGAAATATAAGACTAGGCATGATCAACATAGGATAGATAAATCGTTGAAGGTGGGAGACACAATATGGATACAGTTAAACAAGGAGAGGTTACAGTGGCTTAGTAATAAGATCAAGGCTTTGTGGTATGGTCCCTTTGAGATATTTGAAAAGGTGGGTGATAATGCCTATCAGCTCAATTTACCGCCATATATGCGCATTTACTCAGCTATGAATGTAGAGGATCTAAAACTCTATGAAACTTCCATGCTAGATCAAGAAGAAGAACATATCTGACCTTTTGTGGAGGATTTGGCACCAGATGCTTAAGTAGAGTTTACATAAGATATATTTTTTCAAAGTAGGTCCAAAACTACAAGACAAGGGTAGCATGACCTTTGGCAAACTAGGTTGAAAGGACAACTTCCAGGAAAAAATAAATGATACACCAAAGGGAAGGTGGAGAAAAATATCCTCATCTCATTCAGTGGAAGCTTTTGGGGACCAAAAGCCTTCCAAAATGGGGAGGTATGATCCAAATTGCATCATTATATTATATTTCATTCATCTTTATGCTTCTAGAGTGGAAAAAGGGGAGGAATCAACTATCAGAACCATTTTTATTAGTAGATCCCAATTTGGCAAAATAGGGTGTGAAACCTTTCAAGAGTGTTTTACAGCATCTAACAACATTTTTTGGGGGGTAAAAATTTGCCACTTTAGCATTGCAACTTTTTTCCCCTACTCCACACATAGGGACCTTTCCAACAATACAAGAATCACATAAATAGGAGTTCGTATGTGAAATTTATGTTACTCAAAAGTTGACCTTCCTATTTTCACCACCATAATCCAAGAAAATGCCATGTTATCCCCAATAATTTATGGAAAAGGGGCTAGCCACATGATTATGATGTAAAACACTCTAGAAGAGTCTATATTGTAACTTTGGTTAAGAGTTGAAATAATCAAACCTAACCACTAAACCACTAGTAGGCTTTCAGGTTGTGTCATAACTAGACCGCTAGAAAGAAAAAGGGTTCTATTATTTTGAGTGCATTTGTTCCATAGTTGAGAAAAAATAGCTAAGAGGAATAGTAGATAAAGCACACACAGAGGATTTCTGCACTTAAGTATCTCATAGGCCACAGATCACAGTTCTTTGTACTTGCAAACATTTTCTATTTAGAGAAAAAGAGGAGAGCGACTTCACCTTGCAGTTGAGTTTTTCTCCCAAAAGGGTTTCTCAAGTCATATATTGTGTTGAGTTTTTCTCCCAAAAGGGTTTCTCAAGTCATATATTATGTCAAATGTGTGTGAGTTTTTATTTTGTTGTTTTCTATTCTGCATAATTTTAATTCGCATGCATACACCATTAATAATAATCTACAAATCTATAAATCTAAAGAGAAATAAAGCTATAATAGTATAGATCTTTGAATTTTTTTAAATATAATTTTATCATGTCATTTGTGATGAACTATCTAGTGGAATATATATGGCAGTTTGCAAATCACGAATACAATGTGGTGGTGCTTGGTGCTTGGTGCTGGTGCTGAGGTGGCAAGGGTTTAATGTGCAAATCTTTAAAAAGGCATAACTTTCAAAGTGGAGTAGAATTGAGATCAAACATATGTTGTCAGAAAGCTCTTGATGAGCTTAATATGATGGTAATATCTATTTTGGATTTTGATAAACTAGGACTTTTGTTACCCCATCTTCATAAAGAGACCATGGAGCTTGGGTCACTTTAAAGTTACATCTCCAATAGCCCAAAAATAATTGAAGGGGTGAGAGAATTTATTATGTAATTTTATTTGCAGCTTCTATAACATTATTGAAAACAGTTTTGGAGAAGTCTTTAAAACTTTGAATATCAAAATTGTTAATTTGGATAACTTAAAAGTTTGATAAATTCATTGTTTTTTTTAAATAAAATGTATACTCAAAATTTTTTTCCATTAAATTTTAGATAATTGAATTTTTCGAATACCAAATCGAATTCAAACTCGAACTTGTAAACTATAATAGAAATGACCTTGATACATCATGTAGAACCCCCAGCCACCATACCAAGAATCCACTAGATATATGAGGTGCAGTCTACTCACTAATCACACCTCCTTCCTATCTCCGGGAATCGACTACATTCCTCGGCCCCCAAGGACCTGCTAGATACTGCATTTTGTCAGGTGTAACGAAAGTTCTCAAGTGAAATGAACATGGCAGGACTTTCTTTCGTTTATAAAAACCTTGAGCATCTCCTCTTTCACAAGCATCGAACTCTTTAAAAAAAAAAATCTCCAAACTTGTACTGCATATTTCGTCCGGTGAAGAATAACTTTATAGATTGAAAATGATTTATTATTATGATTTAAAATTATCATGTTTATTCTTTTCTTTTATGATCAATTCACAGAGCAGAGAATGATTTCGCAGAACCTTTTCTTTTGAAAAAGAAATCGCGTACACTTTTATTTTAAAGTTCGAATTCGCATAAACTTTAGCCATGTGTGGAGAATGTGGAATGCCCCTACTGCACGGCACGGACATCTGCCTCGTTTCTTTTACTGCGCCCCATTCATCTCCCTCCCTCTCATTCACAGCTTCCTTTTTTGCCCCGCGGCCCGCAGTCCCTGAATTTCTGTGTCTTCTGCTCTGCTGTGCCAAAAGAACTTTAAGATAGGCATGGATACGATCACCAGAAACAACGCTTTCATGGTTGATTCAGTCATCCAACTGATGAAGAATGTTATTCGGGAGGAGAAAAACCGCGAGTTTCTGCACACAGATTTGAGGCCTATGGAGAATCTTCTACTTGATATTAGGACCCTCTCCCAAGAACAACCGAAAGAAGCCCAGGAGGCCATCAAGATTTGGATGCAACTGCTCCATAATTCCTTTACAGAAGCAAGAAGCCTACTCCAGCGCCCAGAACCAGGACGACGACAACGGTGTCTCGATTTTCTTATTTGCAAGCCGGGGAGGCTCTTCAAAGAAATCAAAGAATGGAAGGTACTTTTTGATTACCTCTTTCAAGGCCTTGAGAGAGACTTTTCAATATTTGTTAGTGCTCACCAGATTGTTAACAGAGATCCGATTCCACGTATTAGTGCCGAAGACTCACTACAAACGATCTCTGAAGATGAAGCGTGGATGTTGTTCAGAAGAATAGCTTTCAAGGACAATGATGTTCCTATGGATAGGGAGGAGTATGCTAGGAATATTGCGGACGAGTGTAAAGGTTTTCCTTTGGCCATAACCTTAGTGGCCGCAACATTGAGAGGCAAAACCAGAGTAGAGGAATGGAAGACTTCCTTATCTTCCATAAAAAATGCAGTTCGTTCTTCTCCAGAGACTCTACCTCCTAGCTTTAATCAAGAACTCTATCAACGATTCAAATGGAGTTATGATGCTTTGCCCAATTCAGACGTCAAGAATTGCTTCCTATATTGTGCCATGTATCCCAAAGATGAAGAAATTGCTGTTCAAGATTTAGTGCAACTGTGGATTGCGGAGGGTTTTGTGAGGAGCAAACAGGAAGACCATTTAATGGACATGGCCATTGGACGCAGCTACCTAAACCTTCTTGTGGATCGCTGCTTCTTCCAAAATGTTACTGATGAAGAGGGCTTCATGACTTTTTGGGACCTTCAAAGGAAACAACGTATAAGAGTTCACCATGTTATTCGTGAGATGGCAATATATATTGGCCAGCAGGAGGAGAATTCTTTCTTCAAGGCTGGTGAGCAGCTGCAAATTTTTCCGGCGATTCACAATGAGGACTGTAAAAGGATATCACTTCTCAACAGTGATATTGAAAATCTCCCAACCGAGTTCCCACACCCAAAACTGGTGAGTCTCATCTTATCTATTGATGCTTCAATTGAAGAGATTCCATCAGGATTTCTTGTTAGCTTGAAGCTTCTAAAGGTTTTCCATCTCAACGCTAGAGTCTCCGGGAGCAGAATAAATTCAATCACATCGTCAGTGGGGCAACTCAAACAGCTTGAATTTCTCAGTTTAAGAAACCTCGAGAATATCCGGGATTTGCCTGAAGATATATGCTATCTTTCTTGCCTTCAATTTTTGGATCTTGAAAAATGTAGCAACCTACAATCATTGCCATCTCAGATTGGAGAGCTTAAAAATTTGAAGTATCTTTGTCTACGCGGGTGTGTCAAATTACAGGTGATTCCACATGAAATATCCCAACTTACTTCATTAAATACACTGGACGCACATGACGTTAAATTAAGTCCGGAAGCAGAATCAGAAGCAAGCGTTGGGAGGTTGAAGGGGTTGAGTAATTTGAGGATGCTGAGAATAAGGGTAGAGCAAATAACATCATCAGGAATTGATGGGAACATAATGGGAACATGGTTGGATATGAGGCACTTATTCTTGCGGTTCAGTGGATATCGCCACAGAGATGATGTAATAAAGGATCTTCCTGAGGACATGAAGAAGATGAGGAAGCTTCAGAGTTTTGAAATGTGGGGGTACCGCGGATCAAGTCTGCCAGATTACACTTGCAACTTCCAACATCTTGAAAACATAGCATTGGTTATGTGTCCCCATCTACGGGAGCTCTCGCCGTTGGAACGGTTGCCAAACCTGAAGTGTCTGAACTTGTGGACTTGCCAAGGTTTGAAGGAGTTGGGAATAGGGAAATCTGGATTTTTAATGTTAGAGGAATTGGCCCTCTTACGGTTACATAATTTAGAAAGCATAGCGGGGTCATCCGATAATGGCGCGTGGAATGAAGGTACGCTACCCAGATTGAGTGTGTTGAAGATACTGCTATGTCCAAAGTTGAAAAGACTTCCTCTTGGGATGGATAAGTTACGCAATTTGAGGACAATATTTGGTGGAAAACACCAAATAATTTGGGAAGATGAAGGCATGAAGAGACACCTTGAAAAATTGTTTAAATAGTATGGATAATTTGTATTGTATTTAATTGGATTAAAGATTCCGGGAAATGTAAGAGGCTTCAAATGAATTTCATGGATTTTTATAAACCTTTGTACTAGGTTTCTCTATTTCTTAACTTCATATAATGTTGTGTTTGTATTATTTACGATTGTAACTGTTGTAATTTATATACGTTATGTAAAATTGTATTGGAAGAGAATGACAATTATATTTGGTGAATGGATATAAGAAGAAATCTTATTTGATATTTTTGTTAATTGTTTGGATATAAGAAAGAGAGCTATTTTTATTAATTGTTTGGATATAAGAAAGAGAGACGAGGAATACGACGCTGGGATTTCTGAAGCTTTTCAACAATGGCAGGAATCCTAGGAGAGATCCACAAGAGAAATTTCTGAGAAAGAACAGGGCTGCAGAGCAGTTTTTTCTGATAAACAAAATCTGCAAACTAGTGTTTTGCAGTTGACAACTAAAATTAATGTCATGTCTGGTGAATTTGATGCCGCACGTAAAGCTTGGGAACTGGAAAAGGATGGGTTTTTCTTACAGATCGCAGCAGCACGAAAGGAGACTGAGAAGATGGCTGAGAGTAGATTAATTGCAGAGAAAACAAAGGAGAACCTTTTGTCTTCATTAGGCCTGAGTCAAGACATATAAGAAACAAATTGAAGGCATGTCTGCAATGAACCAAAGGGTTTTATTTGAAAAGATAGGGTTGGAATTTCAATTGAATGAATCCAAGGAAAGGACAAAGACAAGGGAATTACTTGAAAATTTTGAAGATTACAGACCTTTGTGGGATTCCAAAAAGCAAAAATTGCAAGGCAATGCTGCGGAGCTGCAAACGAAGATTAATTCCAAGGGCAGTGAAGGCGGATTGCTCTGTGGGAAAAATAGAGTGCCAAGTGCTGAACTAGAGTCCTCGAAAGCTCAGTTGAATGAGAATATCATGAGAATAGCTCAAATTCTGGATGAAAGGCTTCAAAATGAGAGGGTTCTACAACAGTATAGAACAGAAAACGTTGATTTGCAATCCAGCTTGAACGATTCCAAGGGAAAGACTTGGAATCTGCCCAGAAAAAAAATGAAGGAGACAGCAAATTGTGGGTTGCTGAAAAGAATAATTTGGAAGGTACTGTCGCAGAGCTGAGAGCAAAACATGAGTCAAGCTTGTGAAATGGGATCACTGACCCAAAAGAACAGAGAGCTGACCGTTGACGTAGACGAAGCTGCATAGGCTCAAGCTGAAGCTTAGATTTGTTTCTTGTTTGCAGAAGATTTAGATTTGTTTCTTGTTGGATATTTGCAAACTAGTGTTTTAATGTTTATTTTTATGTTAATTAAATAATAAATAGTAAATTATGTCAGAGAGCTTTTGTTTTTTTATCCTTCAAATGTAAAAATATTTAAAAATAAAAATTATGTTTTTAATTATTTAGTCTCATATATTTATGTTAAAAATAAAAAATTATGTTTTTAATTATTTAGTCTCATATATTTATGTTTTTTAATGATTTATTCTCAAGAGAAATTATGTTTTTAATGATTTATTCTCAGAGAAATTAGTTTTCAATTAATTAACGAAAAAATAGTTTTCAAGTTTATGAAACTAGTTTTGTAGGTTTCAAATATTAAAATTAACATATTCCTATTATTATGGTATTTTCAAGTTTATGAAACTATAATTATCGTATTTTCAAGTTTATGAAACTATTTTTCTGTAAGTTTAAAATATTAAAATTAACACATTTCTACCATTCGTTTTTTTAGTTTATGCTCTTAGTTATTCTACTAACATTTACACATTTTGCACTCAGCAATTTTTTTTAGTTTATGCTCTTAGTTATTCTACTAACATTTACATATTTTGCACTCAGCAATTGATTAATTATAACGGGAAAAAATTATAATATGTAATTTTTACAATAACTTGTTAATTTATTTTTTAATTTAATTTAATATTTTTATATATTTGATATATTTATTATTATTTTAATTAAATTAAACAAGTCAATTTTTATATTTATTTATTAATATTAATCAATTAATATTATTAAATTACACACATATATATAACTATTTTATAAACACATTAATATAACTTATATGAATCATTATTTATATATATTTTTGAACAACTCATATACATATTCAACTAGTATAAATTATAACTATATAACATGTATGAACTATTTTTTAAGTGAAGTTGTGCAAAAACACTATAAGTAATTTAAATACTTATTTTTAAAAAGCTAAAATTTATCCACAAACAGTGATTCCTAGTTATTAGTTTGCCACTTGGGGAACTAAACCAATAGTATAAGTTCAAACTTTTACTTTTGGGTATTCCATAGTTTACCAAATTGTCTCTCAAAATGGTTGTAAAACCAAAAACTAAAATAACAATGAGTTGACAAATATGACAATGACTACATTATCATATACATTCTTCTTGAATGATCTGGATCACTTGATCATCATTTAGTTGGGGAGTCCACCAAAGTCAGTGGATGGAGCTCATTGTCATTGTTCAAAGAGAAGTCAAAGGAGGCTTTCCTAAGTCTATCAACCATTTCCATTAATTTTTCTATGTAGATGGTTATTTCCTACTGAGAATCTTGTTTGTCACTAAGAACTCTTCCCATGAGAATTTTAATATGCTAGTAAATATTAATGGTTTGCATGTAAGAGGAGGTTCATCTTGTGGTAGAGTTTCCCACATTAAGTATCTATTCACTATTTTCACAATCCACTTGCCTATTTGGAATAAACCTTCCGGCTTCTCTGAATTTTTCTTCCACATCAAAGATTACTCTTTGGACTACTCTAGGGATAATTTCTTTGTATTGGGTCATAGTAGCTCAAGTTGTTGACTGGACTCTGGTTTGGCCAATAGAGGGGGATGAAGGGTTAGGGGCAAGGGTGGGATCGGGTTGTGCTCTTTTACCTCCATGGTGAGATGAGGAGAGACAACATCTTTCCATGATCTAGGGACACCAGGGAGGGGATGAATAGAGTCTAAGATCTTGGGGAGGGAAGGTGAAATCAAAGATAGAATTTAGATAGGGAGGAGATGTGAAAGAGAGATAGTAGGAACTCCAGGAATGGTGGCAAGGAGGGTGAAAAGGAGGCTAGAAAAGAATAACCCAACTTAACAATGAGCAAGGCACTCCTAACAAAGAGAAACACTGGAGGTAGGGGATAAAACGAAGGGAAAAAAATCTCAAATTGAAGTCATAAAAAACACACCTCCTAGAGTTAGAAGTTCCAAAGAGGGGATAAATATCCAAAAGATGATTAATCCACAACTCCTATAGAACACTGATAGAAACATGTCTACAAATAAAGCGTTGTGCAAAACAAAAATTACAATTACATTGAACATGAGACTCCTTCGTCAATTTCGCAACGAACTAGAGGTAGTGTGCCCAGAGTGACTATTTTCTAACTAAAAATATTGTCATTCCTACATGCAACAACAATTCTATTGCAATATTGACATTGACTTTCCTTCCTTCCAAACCTATAATATTTGAAAAATGGCATGATTATAAAACGCTAGGAGTACCCACAAGAAATAGTGGCATGGAACACAATAAACTGCAACGAGATCTTCAACCTTCCCTTCGTTATTTTAATCACTCCATCCTCTATCATTATATGTTATTGCCTCCCCATTAATCACCATAATCATTGCTTGAGTGCTTATGCATTCATAATTCATAACAAATTGTCCTTCACCAAACTCCTATGCAATGAAGGTTATCATTACAATGCCTTCCCACAAACTAACCAAGTTACCATGTAGGTGTAGTTGTATGCTAGGCCATGCATAGTGGAATTCGATAGGTGACCTACCACCCATATTGAAAAGATGGCCATCATGTCAATGCATGAAGGTTGCCCCACTAGATGTGCACCCAGATTGGGGAGCTTTGTCCATTTCTGCAATATATTTGCATATGGTTGTTAGTGCATCAAAAAGAGGATGAAGCAAATTTTTTCTAACATATCTTCTTTATAGTGCAAACCTTCATTGGCTGGTTTTATCTTCCAATTTATTTCCAATTATTTGTGTATTAGGAGTTGTTATTACTTTTAAGAGGACTTTGGTTCTCATTAATCCTGCCATTAGTCTCTTGCTATTAGAGACCTTAGGGGCATTGGATCCATTTTGTATTTTTTTTCATTAGGACAAAAGTTTTAGAATCCCCTTTAATTACAATTTTTTATAATTAAGAAGTTTGGCTAGTATTGGGTCTTGCTCTAGGGATGAGAGTTCTACCACATTATTAGTGTCAGGGCATAGATTCCCCACATAAATTTGAATATTTTATCCATTACCATCTCTAAATACGCCTCCAAAATTAGCAAGGTCGAGATTACCCCTAGAGACCATGTCAAAGTTTAATTTTAAGAAGCTAGTAGGAGGTGGATGCCACATTATAAATTCTAGGAAATGTTTCGATGCTCTATTCACTATAGAACTTGTAAAAGTTCCAAAGTTCCATTCTTCAAGTGATTAAATGAATATTGGTTCTAGTCCAGTTTGATTGTTTGAAAATTATGTCCAACCCATCGTATTTATGATGCAAATATATAATTGTTAAGTAGATGCTCAATTGTTTCTATGATTTCCCAACATAGGCTACATCTAGCTAGACCTTGAAAACACTTTTTTTGTAGATTTCCGAGTTTTTTTTTTTTTTTCTTTGGCATGAGAAACCAAAGTATGAGGGTCACCTTAGGCTAGAGTTTGGAGTCACATATATTTTTCCATTTAATTTTGTTGGGGTGTCCTTTTCTACCAACTAGTAATCTGTAAGCCTTCATTAAGATGAAATATTCGTTAGGCCAATGCCCCTATCAAAGGATACCTTTACTAGATTGGATTTTAATTCGTCTGTTTTCCAATTATTTTGTGATGGCTTCCTATGTTTATAAGCTTATGTTCACTGGCCAATGTGTCCACTTCTCCCATTGCCTTCATTGTTGTTGAGATTGAGGTTTCACCCAATATTGTTGGACCAATACTCCATATCATGTTATCAAACAAGGTTTTAACTCATTCAACTCTCATTTTTTCAATTTGGGCAATTTCTACTAGGAATCCTCCTAAAAGAGGGCTAAATTTCCAACCTTGATTTCCCAAAAACCTGTGAGGTTGAATCAGGTGTTTATTATTCTAGGCTGAATTACAAATATGAGATCCCTTAATTCCACCTCTCATCCAAATTAGTAAATTATCATCTATTCTCAACATATATTTTTCCTTCCATACTTTTCTCCCTAAAGCTTTTGGGTTTTCAAGCCACAACCACCAAATTTTGGCTCCTAGTGATTTATTGAGGAGTTTAGGGTCTTTCAGGCAAACCCTTATCTTGATAGCATATTATCAAAACCTTCTTACATGGTTGCTCGGACTCACCTCTTCTTCTATGTTTACATAGGCAGGCATTGGGTTATTTACCAAAATTAATTATTAAAAAAAAACTCGACAAACTGGATGGTGCGTGCATGGAATATATAACCACCGTGATTGTAGCAACTGAGACAGTATGATTCAAGAAATATTTTAGCATGGATCTATAAGATATTCCTTATGCGTGTAATCACGTGATGTTGCATGACATAACTTAATTAGTATAGAATGATAATGGACATAACGATCGTGTGGAGAGGAAAGTAAAATTATATTGTAAAAATACTCGAATTTGTTCTCCTAGATTAGCTTAAAAATGTAACAAATTTGAATATATGTCGCATCATTAAATGTTAGTTGGTGCATAAAGGGATATCCTTTGAGTTTTTTTTTTAAATCCCAGTAAACTAAAGCTAAACAAAGCTTTTGAACCATAATAATATCCTAGATGAGGCCCCGAAATGGACATATAGGTGCATAGTTTTTCATATAGGGCTTCATTTTGGCATCTCTAAAATTAAGTCTAATTTGTAGAATTTTCCACTATAGATCAATAGATTATGCAATATACTAAAGAAAAATACAAGATCTACTTCTACAAAAAACTTTGCAGAAGCTTAATCAATATGAGCAAGATAAATAAAACACATATAACTGATAAAGAGAAAGCAATCACACATGAACACACAAGAATAATCTTGGGGAAAGCTTCAGCCTAAAACCCCAATCTTTGTAATATCATACAAGTGGAAAATAGTCCGGATTACGAAAAGAATCAACTCACAAGCTATCCTGCTCTCTGTGCAATCCCTCTGCTGCTCATAGACAGTCAAAGGCTTCTCACAAACCTTCTCCTCTACCCTCCAAGCCTCCTATTTCCTTGCGCAGTTTTTCCTGGTGTCCAGTGCTTCCTCTTGTGTGAATTCCCATCTCACACTACTCACTTGACTTAGAAATAACTGCACAAACCTAAAGGAGATAATTCCTTATGCATGGATGAGTTTCCTTTATAGGAAAATTCCTCCAACCGATAGTACACTATCCCTTCCTCTGATCTCAATTGGGTCTCTGACTGAACTGACATGCATGAGTTATTTGTGAGAGAATATTCAGTTATCTGGAGAGCAGCAGTTACATGCATGCAAGCATTAACTAACTAAACTCACAATTAATTCAACAAATTGTTTGAATTAATCTAACTGGACTTGAATCAGTTAACTGAGCCAACTAATTACAACTCATCCTTATCTCTTTAATTGATGGATAAATTCCTCAATCAATGGAGAAATTGTTGCATGTCCTCACATAGACTTCATGTTTGATTTCCTACAGCTAATTAACTCAAGATGAATTAATTAATTATTTTACAAACAGTTGCTAGGATCAAATTCAAATTTTACTTCTCAATTTAGTTCAGGTACTGACTAAAATTGGAATCCATCCCGAAATGCTATTTATAGCAATGTTATTTTTAGCACTTCCATTTTCATTCCTTGTTGTTATTTCCAACACTGGTACCTGAACTGCTATTTATAGCAGTGCTATTTTTAGCACTTCTATTTTTAGCATTTCCTGTTGCTATTTTCAACACTCCCTCTCAACAAGAAAGGAATTCAACTCAAAACCGATCCTGTACCTTTGGAATGTTCTGCATGCAACACTTCTCCCAAGTGTTATTGCTCCAGCAACTCTAGAAAAACAAAAAACTCCCAACTGACCTCTCTGTTGGGCTAGAAACATCCTTTGATGCTGAAGCTCCATCTGTTGCTAACAAGTTCTCCCTCTCAGTCCTCTAAGCTGCTACAACACTCCATGCATCTCGCACTGGTGCAACACTCCTATGCCTTTCGCATTGTTGCAGCCTGCTAGCTCTGCACTGTCTTGGGATTCTTGCACTGTAACTGTCTCTGCCGCTCCATCCGCATCTGTCTCTACCCACTCATCAAGTCCCGCTACTCCTTGTCGGGGCTCCCGTAGCAAGTTCTAATCAAAGAGGTTGGGTACCTCAATTATCCTACCCTTATTCCATCCTTCTTGGGGTTGTCACTCCACATCGTCCCACCTCCAACTTGGAGGTATGGATGCATGTGATCCCTCTGCCCACCTGGCTCGAAATTTCCCCCTACTAGAGGTCTCTGCATGAGTAGATGTCTCTACTCTATCTCCTCTCAGCTTCTCTAGTTGTGGATGCTCCACAACCTCTTGAAGTTACTTCACCAATTGTGGCTCCTCCACAATCGTCTGAGACTTCTTCTGGCACTGCATGTTGAGAGGTAATGTACTCTCCCTCTTAACCACCAAGTCTCCATTAGTTTCCTTGCTCTTCAAGGCTTTGCGTGCATCTTGAACGTCAAGAGCATATAGGTTCTTGACCCGTGAACCAATTTGCTTCACTTGTCTAGTGGTGATGTGTTGAAGGAAAACCTTTCCCTTATTGAAGACTACATCATAGCCTTTGTCTTCCAGCATTGCAATCGACACCAAATTTCTCTTCAGTCCTGGTACATACTTGGCATTGGTCAAGGTAATGTGAGCTCCATGCTCCCTCTGAAAAACAATCGTGCCTACACCTGAGACACTATACTTTTCATCATTACCCATCGCTATGAGTATCTGGAGATCTTTCTCCTCTAAGGTACTGAACAAACTCTTGTCATCGGTCATGTGGAAAGAAGCTCCACTGTCAAGAAACCAACCACATCCCACCATGGATGAAACCATGCATGCGAAGAGAGTGAAATCCAACTCGAATTGTAAGGCCAATGCCTCACCTTCAAATCCTTCCTTAGATCCCATCTTGGATTTCTTTAATGGACAATTTGCAGCAAAATGGCCCACCTCATGACAATGAAAGCATCGCACTTTCGATTTGTTAAACTTCTTCCCACCATGGGAAGAACTGGATTTGCAATGAGAATCCTTCTCCTTCCCGTTCTTCACCTTACTCGCTAAGGTGCAATTTTCTTCATCCTCCTTGGATGAAGAACCATCTCTGGTGCTTCTTCTTATCTCCTCCTGCATTAGATCCGACCAAAGTCATTCCCAAACTGGCAGTTTTCTCTTCCATTTACCGAGTCTTGGTAGCTATGCCAGCTCTTAGGACCGAGGAGTGCAAGACTCACCATGTCATCATCGGTTGTCGTGATCTCTACACTTCCAAGCTCATCCCTACAGGTGGTGAGCTTGTTCAAATATGTAGAGATCGTGTCGCCCTTTTCACACTTGATTTTCCGAATCTTGTCTTTCAACGCCAGCTTCCTTTGATCGTTGTTATTCTGATATAGATCTTTCAATGTTGTCCACATGGAAAATGATGTCTCCTTCCCATGGAAACTCGAGACTATGTGGTCTCGAACTCCCTCCAGAAGGATTCTCCTTTCTCTAGCCACAAATTTCTTCCATTCCGCCAATTGTATAGATTAGCCACTGCGGGCTTGGGGACTTCTTGATCAATGAAGTCCTTTAGATCGTTATCCTATAATACTGCTTCCATGCGATCCTTCCAGGCTATATAATTTGAACTACCATCAAGAGCATATTCGAGTCTTAAATGGTTGAATTCCATTGGTGAAATTGAGATGTGATAAGAACTCAATTTCTATATTCAAGAACCTCAAACTTCGAACTTCGAACTTACTATTCTCTCCTTGACCAGCTTTGCTCTGATACCATGTAGAATTTCTCATTGTAGATCAATATATTATGTAATATACTAAAGCAAAATACAAGATGTACTTCTACAAAAAACTTTGCAGAAGCTTAAATAATATGAGCAAGATCAATAGAACACATATAACTGATAAAAAGAAAACAATCACTCATGAACACAGAAGAATAATCCTAGGGAAAGCCTCAGCCTAAAACCCCAATCTTTGTAATATCATACAAGTGGAAATTAGTCTAGATTACAAAAGGAATCAGGTCACAAGCTATCTTTCTCTCTCTGCAATCCCTCTACTGCTCATAGACAGTCAAAGGCTTCTCACAAACCTTCTCCTCTACCCTCCAAACCTCCTATTTCCTTGCGCAATTTTTCCTGGGGTCCAGTGCTTCCTCTTCTGTGAATTCCCACCTCACACTACTCACTTGGCTCAGAAATAACTGCACAAACTTGAAGGAGATAATTCCTTCAGCATGGATGAGTTTCCTTTATAGGAAAATTCCTCCAATTGATAGTACATTGTCCCTTCCTCTAATCTCAACTGGGTCTCTGACTGAATTGACATGCATGAATTATTTATGAGAGAATATTCAGTTATCTGGAGAGCAACGGTTAGATGCATGTAAGCATTAACTAACTAAACTCACAATTAATGCAACAAACTGTTTGAATTAATCTAACTGGACTTGACTCAGTTAACTGAGCCAACTAATTACAACTCATCCTTATCTCTTTAACTGATAGATAAATTCCTCAATCAATGGAGAAATTGTTGCATGCCCTCAGATAGACTTCATGTTTGATTTCCTATAACTAATTAACTCAAGATGAATTAATTAATTATTTTACAAACAGCTGTTAAGATCAAATTCAAATTTTACTTCTCAATTTTAGTCCAGGGACTGATTAAAATTGGAATCCATCCCGAAATGCTATTTATAGCAATGCTACTTTTAGCACTTCCATTTTTCATTCCTTGTTGCTATGTCCAACACTAGTACCCGAATTGCTATTTAGTGCTATTTTTAGCACCTCTATTTTTAGCATTTCTTGTTGCTATTTTCAACATAATTATGGCATCCTCAATTGAATTCCTGATATAACTAAGCCTAAAACTACCATAAGAAACACTTATTTCAGAAGATGAATTGAATCTAATATTTAAAAAGGATAAAATCTCTTATGTCAATCTTTTCCCTAGTTCTCTAAAATCACCAATTGTTTTATCTTCATTGATCCTTGACATAAGGCACTATGCATTTGGATCAATGAAGAGCCACTAGTTCCAGACTAGTCATCAATCCAAATGATGACCTTGTTGTCCAAGGAGTTTCATAACATTAAATTCATCATATATTCTTCATGGAAGGAATTACGGGTGACTTTTAATTCTCAAATAAGCGGGACTTTGAAATTTCAAATGAGAAGGATCACATCTCTAAAGATGATCCACAATGTGATGCTCGATGAATGTCTATGTGATCGTTATCCGATAGGACCAGAGCAACAGGATGCTCATGAATTCTTATATTGACATACATCAACAAGACCGTGGTTTCTGGATGCTCCATGTATCCATGGCATATGATGTGTAAGGTCTTAACGACTTTACAAAAGTGTTTTTTTTGTGTACGTCAGTGAGATGGGATGTAAACAAAAATAATAAAGGAAATAAAGGGGCCCAATTAGCCATGTCAACAAGTTCGAGCAACTTGCAATTGAGATAAGTTTGACAGTCTCTCAGTCCCAGGCCCCTTAGATGCTTAGCATAGCATAGTGTTTCCCAAGAGACAAGGTCCCATTTTTGTTGTTATTTAGCTTCCCCCCCACAAAGAAATGATCTCTGTATGTTTCTTGTTTTTTCTAGAATGGATTTAGGGGTTGCAAGGGCTGAGAATAGGCACATAAGAATAGCTTGCAAAACCGATTTAAGCAATGTAAGTCTAATAGTAAGGTTGAGTGTTCTAAATGTCCAACAAGATAGCTTTTTCTCCATACTTTGCATGATCTTTTCCCAAACATTGAGAGACTTTCTTACAAGAGGGAATCTAGTGGATTCAAACATAAGGGATATTATTTATATACCCATTAAGCTTGAGATGTTTATTTGAGTGGGTATACGGGTATAGAAGAAAAATGTGTTAGGATCAAACATTTTAGGAACCAAAAACCAATATATATGAACATTTATGGTTCTCTTGCCTCTAAGTGGGATACAAGCACCATAAGTAGGTGTTATGTAGTGGAAATGTGTATTGAGGTATTAGAATGGTTCAATCGAAACTAGTGACCTTAATCCCTACATAAACCCTATTGAGATCGAGCACCGTGAACAACACCTAGAAACATTGACGGAAGCCCTCTCTATGGATTCTTTCACATTTGAGTTTACTAATGCGCCTAAATTAGGCATTATTGATGGGTCACAGGTCTATCACTATAGTCAATGGAATAGGATCCTTTGGCGCTAAATCATTCTTATCAAGCTCAAGCATCATGGAAACATCCTTGAACCACCACATTAGACCTTCGTTAGTTACCAATTTCTTCCAAGTGTCTTGTAGAAATTCTCACTGTAGATTAAACTGATTATGCAATGTACTAAAGCAAAATACTTAATCTACTTCTACAATCAAACTTGGTAAGCTTATTCGATTTTGAGCAAGATAAAATAAAACACATATAACAGAGAAGAAGATTCAATCACACATGAAACACAGAATAATACTTTGGGGAAAGCCTCAGCTAAAAACCCCGCTATCTATATTATCATACAAGTGGAAATATCTCAAGATTACACAAAGCTTTAGCTCTCAAGCTATCCAGCTCTTAGTACAATCCCTCACTGCTACTCATAGATAGAATAGACAACACATATACCTTCCTTCAATCCTCCAAGCCTCCTATTTCCTTGCACAGTTTCTCCTGGATCCACCAGCTGCCACCTGTGTGATTCTCACCTCACACACTGCTCTGACCTTTGTAATCACTCCGCAATCCTCAAGGAATGAATTCCTTTTGTATGCAAGAGATATTCTCATGGGAACATTCTAGAAACTAATAATACATTTTCCATGCCTTTAATCTCAACTGGGTCTTTGTCTGAACTGACATGCATGAGTTATTTATGAGATAATATTCAGTTATCTGGAGAACACTAGTTGCCTGCATGCATGCATTAACTAACTGAACTCACAATTAGTTCCTCAAACTGTTTGGAACTAATTTAACAGGACTTAACTCAGTTAACTGAGCTAACTAATTACAACTCAAATACAACTCATCCTTATCTCCTTGATTAAGGGATAACTTCCTCAATCAAAGGGATAACTGTTGCATGTCTTCACAAAGACTTCATGTTTGATTTTCACCAACTAATTAACTCAAGTTGAATTAATTAATTATTTTTCAAACTACTGGTGAGAATAATTTCGAATTTTAATTCTCAATTTTTAATTCAAGGACAAATTAAAATTGGAATATATCTTGAAATTCTGTCTATAGCAATGTTATTTTTAGCATTTCTATTTTTAGAATTTCTTGTTGCTATTTTCAACACTCCCTCTCAACAAGAAAGGGATTATCTGTCACCCCGATCCTGTCTCTATGGAACTCAATTTACACTTTGACAATGCCTTAGTCAAACAGCATCTTGCTCCTCGGCCGAAATATACTACAACAACATGATCCTCCTCGCCACACTGTCTCTGAGATGATGATACCGAATGTCAATATGCTTGGACCTGTCATCAAATATTGGATTCTCATAGAGTTTGATACAACTTTGATTATCACAATAGATCAAAGTTGGATCCATCCTCTGATCAAAAAACCCAACTAGAATTTTCCACATCCAAATGGCCTCACATGTTGCCTGACTTGCAGCCATGTATTCAACCTTTGCTAAGCTAAGTGCAACTGACCTCTGTTTCTTGCTGTACCAAGAAACTGCAGCTGAACTTGAAAATTTCTCCTGATGTGCTCTTCTGATATGATGGACTCCCTGCCCAATCTACATATGTTAAACCCTGGAGCTTCACTCCCTCTGTCCATCTGTACCATAATCCATACTAAGATGTGCCTCTAAGGTATTTCAAAACATACTTGGCTGCCTTCCAAAACAGCTTGGTAGGTTGAACCATAGCTTCACTCAGTTGGTTCACCACAAAGCACAAATCTGGTCGTTTGTTCACTAAATAAATCAATGAACCCATAAGCTACCAATACACAGTAGCCTCTACTACTTCTCCTGAAGTAGCATCCTCCTTCCTCCAGTTACCTGCTAGAGGAGTCTGCATGGGCTTGCACTTCTCCATGTGGAATCTCCTGAGTATCTCAATGGAAAACTTGCCTTCAGACACAAACACTTCCCCATCCTTCTGCCACACTTCCATGCCTAGAAAGTAGTGCATGAGACCCATGTCTTTCATCTCGAACTCCCTTGCAAGGTCCTCCTTGCAAGACATGGTCAACTGATCATCACCTATCAATATCAGATCATCAACATAAAGAACAATGATCAACTATTTACCTTCCACCATGATGTGGTACAAGTTCACATCCACTTCACTCTTTGTGAAGCCAAAGATGGTGAAGTAGTTGTCAATCCTTGTGTACCAAGCACGAGGTGCTTCCTTCAGCCCGTACAGAGCTCTCTTGAGTTGGCACACATGCGACTCACGATTGAAGGTCTCAAAACCTTCCAGCTGCTCTATATACACCTCTTCCTCAATCGTGCCATTGAGGAATGCAGTCTTCACATCCATCTGATGGATCTTCTAACCCATCTGTGCTGATAGTGCCAACATCGATCTGATAGATGAGTACCTTGCTACAAGAGCAAAAGTCTCATCATAGTCGATCCCCTCAACCTGTGAGAAACCAAGAGCAACAAACCTTACCTTATGTTTCTCCACACTACCATCAGCAGCTTGTTTTACCTTGTAAAGCCAATGGGAACTCACAACTAACATGTTCTCTAGTCTTGGAACAACATCCCAAACACTGTTCCAAACTATGGAGTCATACTCCTCCACTGTAGCATCAACCCAACCTGGCTGCTACACTGCTTCCTTAAAGGAAGATGGTTTGGTCTCTACACATTCCCCAACAAGGGCCATGTAACCAGTGTACCGCTTAGGTGACCTCCTCTGTCTGCACTGAGAAGATGGTTCTCCCACATTCTCTCTCGCATCCATCAACAATCTGTCAGCCTCCCTTGTGCTTTTTCGCCCCTCTTTGGAAGACTCTGCATGAGTGGATGTATCCACTCCTGGAACCTCTACATGCGGCTGCTCCACATCAGTTTGATGCTCCTCCTCCTTAGGAACCAAAATTTCCTCCTCTACCCTCAACTTGAGCTCCCTCTCAAGGGAAACTTGCATGGCCTTCAGCTCATCGAACTTAAGATCTTTGTGAACCACTATCCTCTGACTAGTAGGCAAATACACCAAATAATTGTGGGGATTATTAGTGTACCCCACAAGTATCCCCAACTCTGTTGTCATCTCTAGCTTCTTTCAGGCCTCCTTGGTCACATGGCAATAAACCAATGAGACAAAGATCCTGAAGTGACCCACATCTGGTCTCTTCCTGAAGAAGGCTTCCTCTGGTGTCATCATCCCAAGTATGTGATGCGGGCTTCTATTATGCAAGTAACCTGTTGTGTTGCATGCGTCAGCCCATAAATGAAGTGGTAGTCCTTGGTCATGCAACATCACTTGAGCTGCTCCCACAAATGTTCTGTTCTTCCTCTCGGCCACCCCATTTTGCTATGGGTTATGAGGTGTCTTCAACTCCCATTTAATTCCTTCTACAACACAGAAGTACTAAAACTCTTAAGAGACATACTCTCCACCATTGTCACTTCGCAAGGCCCTGATCTTCTTTCCTGATTCTTTCTCAACCAAGGCTTTGAACTCACAAAACCTTGAGAAGGTTTGATCCTTCTTTTGCATGAAATAGATCCAGCATTTACGAGAAAAATCGTTAATGAAAATCACATAATACCTTTATTTAGCATTGGAGGCTGTCGAGAAAGGTCCACACACATCTGTATGAACTCACTCCAAGATTGCTTTAGCTCGACTGTCTTGATCATGAAAGGAAGATTTTGCATACTTACCTAAGGTACAACCTTTGCATGTGTCTACTTACTCAAGTTTACCTTTAGGAAGTCAGTAGAAATCTGTTGCATTATCTTCAAGGCCCCATGATGTAAGTGGCCCAACCTTCTATGCCATAATTGGCCAATATCTTGGCTTTGCACCAATTCTTCTTTGGAACTCAATGCAGCACAGTCATCTACCTGTAGCTTGTAGAGATTCTTCACTCGAATCCCAATCCTCTTGGTCTGACCCATGGCTATGTGTCTCAGGAATGCCTTTCCTTTACTGAAGACTACATCATAGCTTTTGTCTTCCAACATTGCAACTGATACCAAGATTTTCTTCAATCCAGGCTCATACTTTACATCAATCATGGTGAGAGGAGCTCCATGCTCCCTCTAAAACACAACTGCACCTTCACCTGAAACACTGTACTTTCCATCATCGCCCATCTCGATGCGAATCTGGAAGTATTTCTCCTCCAAGGTACTGAATAAACTCTTATCGTCGGTCATGTTGAATGAGGCTCCATTGTCCAGGTACCAAACACAACCCACTATCGATGAAACCACGCACGTGATGAGGGTAAAATCCAATTCGAACTGTGAGGCCAGTACCTTACCATCTGATCCTTTCGAGGATCCCTTCTTGGATTTATTCAATGGACAATTAGTTGCATAATGGACCACCTCATGACAATTAAAGCATATCATTTTAGATTTTTCAATCTTCTTCCCATCATGGGAAGAACTCGATTTGGAATGTGAAGCCTTCCCTTTCCCTTTTTGTGCCTTACTTGCTAAGGCTAGATTTTTTTCATCATCATGCTTAGATGAAGAACCACCTCTGGTGCTTCTCCTAATCTCCTCTTGCATCAGATCCGACCATAGTCATTCCCAATCTGGCAATTTCTCTCTTCCATTCACTGAGTCCTAGTAGTTATGCCAGCTCTTAGGAAGATCAAGGAGAGCAAGACTCACCATATCATCATCAGCTGTCATGATTCCTACACTTCCAAGCTCATCTCTGCAAGTGGTGAGCTTGTTCAGGAATGTAGAGATCATGTCGCCCTTTTCACACTTGATTTTCCAAATCTTGTCTTTCAGTGCCAGCTTCCTTTGATCGTTGCTATTTTGATATAGATCTTTCAATGTTTTCCACATCAAAAATGATGTCTTCTTCCCATGGAGACTTGAGACTATGTGGTCTCGAACTCCCTCTAAAAGAATCCTCCTCGCTCTCGCCACACATTTCTTCCATTCTGCCAATTCTTGGGCATTAGCTCCTGTTGGCTTGGGGACTTCTTGATCAATGAAGTCCTTCAAACCATTGTCTTCTAATATCGCTTCCATGCAATCCTTCCATGCTATGTAATTTGAGCTTCCATCTAGGGCATACTCGAGTCTCAAGCCATTGAACGCCATTGGTGAACTTTGAGATGTGATAAGAAATCGATTTTGTTCCTGCAATCAAGAACTTCGAACTTTGAACTTCTCCCTTCTTTGTATATTATTCTCTACTTTGATCACCTTTGCTTCGATACCATGTAGAAATTCTCACTGTAGATTAAACTGATTATGCAATGTACTAAAGAAAAATACTTAATCTACTTCTACAATCAAACTTGTGGAAGCTTAATCGATTTTGAGCAAGATCAAACAGAACACATATAACAAAGAAGAAGATTCAATCACACCTGAAACATAGAATAATACTATGGGGAAAGCCTTAGCGAAAAACTTCGCTATCTGTATTATCATACAAGTGGAAATATCTCAGGATTACACAAAGCTTTAGCTCTCAAGCTATCCAACTCTCAGTACAATCCCTCATTGCTGCTCATAGACAGAATAGAGAACACATATACCTTCCTTCAGTCATCCAAGCCTCCTATTTCCTTGCGCAGTTTCTCATGGGTCCTCCAGCTGCCAGCTCTATGATTCTCACCTCACACACTACTCTGACCTTTGTAGTAACTGCGCAATCCTCAAGGAATGAATTCCTTCTACATGCAAGAGATATTCTCATGGGAATATTCTAACAACTAATAGTACATTTTCCCTGCCTTTAATCTCAACTGGGTCATTATCCGAACTGACATGCATGAGTTATTTATGAGAGAATATTTAATTATTTGGAGAACACTAGATGCATGCATGCATGCATTAACTGACTAAACTCACAATTAGTTCCTCAAACTGTTTGGAACTAATTTAATTGGACTTAACTCAGTTAACTGAGCTAACTAATTACAACTCAAATACAACTCATCCTTATCTCCTTAATTAAGGGATAACTTCCTCAATCAAAGGGATAATTGTTGCATGTCTTCACAAAGACTTCATGTTTGATTTTCTTCAACTAATTAACTCAAGATGAGTTAATTAATTATTTTACAAATAGATGGTGAGACTAAATTTTAATTTTAATTCTCAATTTTAATTCAAGGACAAATTAAAATTGGAATATATCCTGAAATGCTATCTATAGCAATGTTATTTTTAGCATTTCTTGTTGCTATTTTCAACATGTCTAATGGACACCATGATTAGGTTAGTTTTGCACCAAGAATGGGTCTAATGTTCCAGCCATGGTTATGTGTTGAAAATAACTACATTATGCTTAGAATGATGCTTCATAGTCTCAATCACCATGGAAAACACTTCTAATTGATAAATTATTACATATTTTAGGAATCGTGTGACAATGAGTGGTTTACCATGCGACATTATGATACTTTTAGTAAAACTGATGGGTATTTGTATCTTATCAATGGACATGGAAGCATAAAAAGGACCTTAGGAATTTACCAAATCTTTTAGGTCTTAAGCATGATGAAAAATTAATTAAAAACAACGTAAGACCTTTCTAGGAGATCTTTGGCCTTTAAGTGGGAAGTGGCTACCATTAATTGGTTTTGGGTTTTAGTGAGGGGTCTAGGGGCCTAAACCGTGGTTGAAAGGAAAACGTGATTCTTACACAAGAAAATGAGCAGTATAGGCTTTAGGCACTATGATCAAGGTGTCCAACCATGACAAATGCATTCTCTTTAATTTCCTTGACCCCAACTGGTATTTTCGGTACCTGTTGACAGTATTGGATATTTCCAACATATAGGGGATCTCCATGATATAAGGTCCCATTTAAACCTCACACCATTTGGTGTAGGAGTCCCATCTAGAATGCGACCCAAGTGTCATTTTACTTAAATATATTCCTTGGCTTTAGTTTTCAGCACGAGGGAGAAGAACAATTGTCCTTTTGAATGAGTAAGCTAGTATGCCTTATGAATGTTATATTCGAGACTTTTGTGATCCATATTGTAGATAAATGTCTTTTAGATTAATCACATCATTAGGATTTGGTTGATGTTTCGAACCAACTAATGTGGTTCATCCTCAAGACAAGGTGAAAAGGTCATATAATCTTCATGTATAAATAGCAAAGATGTATCATGGTCCAAGGTCAGCCGATGAAAACTAGCCATTGGAAATTAGTTAGACAATAATATATATATATATATATATATATATATATATATATATATATATATATATATATATATATATATATATATATATATATATATATATATATATATATATTTGATTTAATTTAGTTAAAAAATATTAAATAATCTAAATGGTTGAAAAATAGATGTTATGAGTACTAATAATAGTAATAAATATATTGATAAGAAAATTAATCAGCTAGCTTAAGAATAATTTATTAATAAAAATAGTGTTTATTAAATAATAATAAAAAGCTATAAATTGGAAACTAGTTGCTGAAATTAGTAGACAGGTAGATAATTTATTTATTTTATTTTTTTATTAAATTTAATTAGTTAAAAAATAATAATAATCTAAATGGTTGATTTTTTGGATACCCATGAGGACACTTGTGTACCCCACATGTCATTTGGAGCACCACATGTTACTATAAGGGGCCAACCCTTTGTCCACTACTTTTGAGGGTCCTATTCTTCATTGTGGCACCCATGGACCTCATTAGGACTCTTAAAGGGACCTGCGAGATGCATAGATTATTATTTGACCTCTTGAGAGGCTTACTCTTTCATTTGTGAACTGTTTTGGTGGGCTTGTCACCAAAAGTTGAATTATTAGAACATTTTTTTTATTTTGGAGGTTTATGTAGGCCAAGGAAGCTAATTCGAACTCCTAATTTGTGCATAAATACAAGTGAGATGAGCTCATTTTCTCATCATCACTTTGGATTGGATCTTTTCTCTCTCTTGAGAATTTCACACTTTTTCTAGAGGATGAACTGGAGCTTTATGGATGAATTTTGATGTGTGGATATTGGTTTATCTTCTCTTGGAGCTTCTCTCTTATCAGTCATGAGTGGTTGGATATATTATGTTACATGTAAGTACGTGATTTTAATTTTATTCTTGTTTTTCTTTGTCATATACATAAGACTAGGATTTTCGTTGTTATAGGGCTAATTGTTGCATGCATTTACTGCTTAAAATTATGGAATTTTATATATATTATAGCATGTCTCAATGTATGGACCATATAATATGAACAAAATCTCCTAGGGGTAATTCTATCATATAATTTGACCTTGATAAGCTATTTCCTTTGCACATTGAAGTATAAAAGCTGCAAGATTTCTTCTCCTTGACCTAGAAGGCTAGCGAAGTGATCTTGAGGCCTCCTGTACTGGGAATCAAGAAATCCTACTCACATTCATCATATGCTCCATTCTCCCAAAGACTAAGGCACTGATCTACCAAAAGGTGGTCACCAAAAATCACATTCTCTTACCTTTTTCCAGGTCTATCCAAGTTGGGGCACCTAGGGCATTAATTTCCTGACAAGCTAGCTCTCCAAAAAGTTCAATCTCCTAGGGTGTCATGCATTGGAATTTCCTCAAGGTCTCCTCCAATTTTGAATCCATTTTGATGGTGGAGTTGGGAGAAAATCCAAGCCCTAACTCCAGGATCAAACTTTGCGTTAACATCCCCAAGGCTAGTACCTCGTAGGATCAAATCAACACCTTCAAGTGAAAAATATTTCTTTGGTTGTTACAAGGGAATAGTGTCCACTCGGATGCTACTATTCCCACTAAGATGGGTGGCTATCTTAGAAACAAACAATCAAAGTCTACTATTGATTCCTTTTATGAAAATAGATGAGAGGAGAACCAAGAGGGCCAACCTATGTCTTGTGCTCGATTTCCTCTCCTTCTTGATATAGTTTTGTTGGTTCTTCTTTGTCTGCTCAGCTTCAAAAGGACCCGTGGAATCACAGCAACATACTACTATGCAAGAAACAAGGATATAAATTCATAAATAATGCAGGATCAGATATGCATTAACCCTATACAAGCATATATAAACAAGTACAAAAGAATATGGAAGGAAACAAGAATAGCTTCATTCAGATAAAAAGTAGCAAGAATATTACAACCATGTGCTCTGACCCAGCATCATCCTCCAGCTAAGAAGCCCTTCTTCACCTCAAGAAAAGCAAAATCACCCAACACTGATAATGTACACTAGAATACCAACAACACTTCTCTATAAGATACAAAATTCCAGCCTTCGGATCTCTGTGATGAGGGATCCATATATAGATGATTACAGAGAGGTGAGTCATCTTTTGGGATCTTGATTAGTGTCTTCTCTCTGATAGTTCCTGCTTCCACTTGGAGAATGATGATCTCTTACTCATCCCTGGTCGAAAATGGAGTGGCAAGTGTCAGAGGGGAAGCTTCTGGAAGATTCCATGATCTTCCACCTCGCATTTTTGTCCCTTCCATTTGTCCATCCCCGATCATCGCACCCTACAGAGGAGCAAACCAGTATGCATCACACCCTGTACATTGGGAAGGTGATATGCATCACACCCTCTACATTGAGCTTTCAGTATGGTCCAGTTTTGACCATTTATGAGCAGTTTTCAGTGGAGAACTTCTGGGAGATGATGTAATCAGTTAACCTTGTTCCTTTAGGCAGTGAAGCAACACTTTTAGGGACTTAGAAGCCCTCAGTTTATGGACATTTTTGATTGGGGTTGAAGTGCCCAAAAATGTCTATAACAGTTGCCCACTAAAGCATGAGGTCGTTAATCATTTTTTATGTCAGGTGAAATTCTTTACTATGAGGATCGAAAGTTTTTCCGAGCTGGGAGGCGACCTGTAATAAGATACAATACAATACATTATTTTGACAACATTTTTTCATGATCTAGCTGAGGCGGGCATTCCCATGCTCAGCTTTATAAATTCATTTTCATGTACATAGGACAGACGATTGTCTGTGTGACAGGCTAATGATATGGACACATCATCCTCTTATTTGGATGATCATCTGTTCGACAATGATGTACACTGGATGTTTTTATATTCCTGAATATATCGTAGCCCGGATGGATGAAACTAGATCTAGGGTCTTCAAAACTCATTCAATCTTCATTCAGAGTACAAGTCGATCCATGTGAAAAATGTTCTGGAGTCGAACATGGAAAGACATCACCTGATTACAAAGCAATGATGTAAGATATTAACAGGCGCGAGAGGAATCACCAATAATGACAATGACCCCCAAGGTACAACAGTACAATTCACATGGTGTGAAAAGGGACTTGGCGTTGAACACCACGTAAAATCTCTCGGTCGAAGGCCATTGATGTAAACCTGTCGTTGAAAGTGAGAAACTTGCCATTGAGGCATGCAAGCTTCAAAGTACTGAAAAGGGTTGTTCCTAAGTCAACTTCTTGGATAATGAGCTGATGTCGACAAGAAGCGACCCATCGCGGGAGGGCCTTAATGAATCCCACATCAATGACACGGAATGAAGCAAATGATTTTGGAGGTGAAAACAAACTGACGATACAGGGTTCAGGGTGGCGGTCATGAAGGAATGAAGCATGAATGTATTGCAGTGGATGAGACACAGGTGAATTGTCCTGAATGACTTCTCTTGAACATATCAGTGACACTGACAATGGATTGGTAGCGTTAACCCCAAAGATGGATGGCATGACAGACCAATGGTGAAGACCAGTGAACAGAACAACCCAACCCGGCATGGATGCGGAAGGAAAGTGTCATGTTCAAGAGCGACTTGCTACCAATAAAGTTTCTTCTTGTTTTCTTCCTAATTTTCCCCAGTCATTGCTAACCAGTACCTCTTTATTTTTGTCAAGCTTGAGGAGGATAACATATTCTTGTTCTATAATCCGCCCTTTAGGCGAACCTGTCACTATATTTTAGCAAGTCTAGCGATAGTGAAACTTGTTCTCATCCATTTCAATGAGTTTGTCGCTATTAGGTTTTAACAAGCTTAACGACAAAGATAACTCGGTCTATTTCAATTTTAGAGAGTCTGAAAGAAACGGAAAGAAGACTCTGAAGATTCTTTTTCATTGCATAATCCCTTAAGTCTGAAAAAGCGTAAAATAATACGAAAGGGATGAATTTTCAACAGTTTTAACGAGCTGAACAAGACAAGCGCTCGATCTTTTTGCGTAATAATCCTCGGGTCCAAAAAGATTAAAATCTAGAGGAGGGATAGCACTTCTGATGCCTTTTAACGAGCCAGAGAGGCCAATCGCTTGGCAATCTTTTCATATTTTACGAGTCAGGTGAAAAGAGCTTAAAGAAGACTCGTTTTCAAGGAACGGGTGATGGTTTTGGGTAGCAGCTGATTCTAGGTAATATTTGGAATTTTTCAATCACGACAGTGTTACAAGGATGGCTAGCAGAATCACTCTTCGCAGATGTTCCTCGAAGGGGTAAACAATCATATGGGGGTGAATGATCAGCTAAAAACAGAGTGGAGGTGATGAGGAGAACACGACCAAGGCTCAAAAGCTGGCAATAAGGCATTCACAATGGTTATTTACTGGTTCATTTTTTAATGAGCTTAAACGCTGGGGGAAACACTTGCTCATGACTTATGTTTATTTTTTAACGAGCTTGAACTATGTGTTAAAACTACTCGTGGAGAGTTTATTTTTTAACAAGCTTGAACTCTGCGACAACATTGCTTGCCATGATGGTCATTGATTTTTTGATTTACCCTTAATATTCTGTTCCTTCAAAGATTGTACTACCTGTTCATTTGCTTCATCAAACTGATTAGAAATGAAAACATATATATGATAAATGAGTTAAAACACTAATATTTTACTTGAATTACGCGCATAGTAAATTAAAAGTGACTTTTACCTCTCATTTTACCATTTCATTTGAATTTGGTTTGTTGGATCTCTGGAGGTGCTTTTCCCCTTTGATCTTCACCAGTAGATTCTGGGAGATTCTGTGGATGATTCTCGACGCCGTTCGGACCAGGTAGGAGATAAACTTGTGCTCTTTCATTACATGCCTTTCATTTTGGATTTTGAGCTCATTTCCCTGTCCTGCTGAGCCCCTGGGTTTGAAGAACTCGCCCTAGGATCATCGCACCCTTCCTTAGTCGAAAGGTGTGATGCATACTGATGTCTCCACTGACTAGTCAGTATGCATCGCTCCTAGTACACTTGTTGGGGTGCGATGGGCGCAGGGAGAAAAATTTTGCATAGTTTCCTCATGAAATTTTTGCATGTTTTCACCAAATGAAGATCCTGACTCTTCCCTTGTTTGTTTTTCAAAGATTCATTGAAGGAAAATGGTTGTCACATGGCGATAACGCGAGCATGAAGAAGAGGATGCTGTTGCTTTACATGATCCGGGCACAGTAGGTGCATTACGAAACTGTGGCTTGCTAAAGTTTTTCTGTATTTCGAGCATGAGGCAACAAATCAGTTTCTTGTAGTATTTCCTCAATGCCTGGGATCCTATCAACCAAGTATTCCATATTAGGGGAAAATCGATCCACTTGACAGTGGGGGACATCTATTTTCTGACCGGTTTATCGAGGCACGGTGCCCCTCTCTCTTTATCAGGCTCCGCCCGTGGGGTGAGTCTGTAAGGGAGTACATTCGTTGGCATTGCAGAGAGGGATCTCAACCGAGTGCAGACGACAAGATCAACATCCGAGACATCACTGACTGGCCCTTGTAGACCATCCTGTTTACTTTTGCTAGATTGGCTGGTAGTTCTGCTCTTCATATAGCCAATAGATCTTATATGCAGTATGCTTTGGAATGCCTTGAACCGAAGGTGTTCAATTGGTGTGATGCAGTACTTTCTGTGATGAAGGAACAATTGACCAAGGTGAAGAGCGGTAGATCCAAGAACTTTGGTCATGTCTCTATTTTGACCGCTTTCGCCTTGGAGCGAATCCCACTGATGCAGCCACAGTATATATCACTTGGCCTACCTCCACCGACCGAACCACGGATGCAGAGATGGGTCGATCTCATGTCTCGGCATGCTGGTCAGCCACAGATTTCTTTTTCTGAGACCTTCTTTGAGTGGTTTGACCATTAGGAGATGGTCTATGCCAGGTTCCCATATGCTGGTATGGATTTCCGAGGTGATCCAGATTTTGTGCTACCGGCTGGAGAGAAGTGGGGTGTCATGGGTAATTTTCTTCTGACCATATCTCTATTCATTTTTGTTTATAATGTTCTTATATTCTTATGATCAAGACTAATCGAAACTCATGCGCTCATGTAGATGTTGGCCCAGTTCGACCAGCAGTACCCCGTAGAGACCCAGCGGCTGCTCCAGCAAGAGAAGTTGTTGGGAGGGCTATCCTCCGCGACCTTGATGTGGTCGAGACTCTTTCGGCACTACAAGACTAGATTGAGGGTCTTACCCTTGGTATACCGGATGTGAGGACCAATGAGCTGCCTTTGCGGTTGCAGCGACATACCACTGGAGTGTCGAGTCGATGGACTAGGCTCTTACGCATGATTGCACAGGCGGTGACTTGTTATCACCAGCATCATTAGGCTAGTGTGCCCCCAAACATTTTTGAGTTTTGGGTCATTTGACCAAATTTGTCTTGGTTACAGAACATTATATACAGACTATAAATAGTTATTGAATATATTTTTGATTTTCGGAGCTTTATTTCGATACAGTTAAATAATCCTACTGCATATATTGATGTGATGCTTCTTAAGATAAATGTCGCAAATGTCTATCTAACACATAATTTGCCAATGAGTATGTTAATGTGTTTAAACTTCTAGAAATATGTTGATATTGGATGAAATCAAACTTTCTTTCCAAAATTTTGACCCTTAGGAACATGGGATAGATAGCTGGATTTCGTACAGCATAGATGCCAGTGATTTGTAGAATGACGAGCTGTGAGTCTAGCCTGACGATAAGTCGGCATATACCATGTGCGATGGCATCAGAAAGGAGTTCTATCAATGCGTTGTATTCAGTGATATTGTTCGTAGACCGAACAATACACACTGCTCTGAAACTTACTAACTCACCGCTGGGATTGAAAATGGCCCATGCCGCAGAAGACAGATTCCGCGAACTACGACTTGCCCCATCGGCATATCCAATGAATGATTCCAACAGGTTCAACATCTGCAATGAATGCAAAAAGTGTATTACTTAACCAAATTAAATGCTCTTGGCGAAAACAAAAATGTAACAAAAGCACTAGGATTACTATGCGAAATCAAGCATAGTAACGTTTGAGGTACAACCTGTTGTGAGGTTGCGCTAGTGTAATCCCATCATAGTCCATCAACTTGTAGGCTCCTTTTGCTAACACTCGTTTAACAATATAGGGACCCATCCATAACGATTTGAATTTCCCTCCTCCCAATTTATCGGATTCTTGGTCATAAAGTAAAACCAGGTCACCCTCTGAAAAGACACGGGGTTTGACATTCTTGTCGAACTGTGCTTTGACTTGTTTCTTATGAGCCTCGTTAGCCGAAGCTGCATCACAATGGGTTTCATCCAAATGGATTAATTCCAAGAAAAGAGCCTCCTCTTCTGAGGTTCCGAGGAGAAGGTCGACTGCGAGTTTGAGGGATGAGATTTCACATTGAACCGGTAAGATTGCTTCCAGACCGTACACTAATTGAAAAGGTGTGAATCCAGTTGCATTTCTTACCGATGCCTGGTATGCCCACAAGGCCGAGTACAGGATTAGGTGCCAATCCCGTTTGTGGACTCTGATCATCCTTTGCAGCATGCGCTTTAGGACTTTGTTGATTGCTTCAACTTGTCCGTTAGCTTGTGGATAGTACGGAGTAGGGCTTTCGTGGGACAGTCCTAATTTGGCAGCCAACTCAACCATCATGTGATTGCAAAAATGCGATCCATGATCTGTGACTATGGCATGTGGAACACCGAATCTGGAGACTACGTGATTGAAAAAGAAAAGGGCAGTCGTTTCGACGTTGTTGTTTAATGTAGGCATCGCCTCGACCCATTTGGTAAAATAGTCCACCGTGACTATTATGTACCCATGCCCCCCGGTTGAGGTGGGGTTACATGTCATGAAATCTATGCCCCATTTGGCGAATGGCCCAACAGCTACTACCGGTTGCAATGGTGCGGGTGGTCTTCTTGTTTTGCTATTGAAAATTTGGCAAGCATGACAACTTCTAACTGCGGTTATGCAATCTTTGAACATTGTTAGCCAGAAGTATCCTGCTCGTAAAATTTTCTGTGTTGTAGCATAACCAGATTGATGCCCCCCACACGCACCTGAATGGCAGTCATTCAGGACTTTTTCGGCCTCCTCAAGGGTGAGGCACCTCTGCAGAACTGTATCAATACCACGACGGTAAAGAATATCACCTACGATCACGTAGTCTTTTGCTTGGTATTGAATACGTCGTTGTTCGGAGCGTGAGGTATTAGACCTATATGTTTGTGTCTGAAGATAAATGATTATATCTCCATACCACAAATCGCTTGAAGATATTAGAAACAAATTTTCATCCATGATTGCTTCTTCGGATGTTGCATCATTGGACGACGATGGGAGATCACATAGTAACTCTGCGAATACCAAGGCTTTCTTTGATTTGGATTTTTTTAATTCCAAATCAAACTCTTGTAGAATTGCTATCCATTTTTAATAATTGCCCCCCAGCAACTGTCGCGACAATATATAAGTCATGGGGTTGCAATCTGATAAAATGGTAGTTTTCTGAAGAGGACATAGTGTCGAAATCTCTGTATTGCTTGAACAACTGTGAGGGAGAGATTTTCAATGTAGGAGTATTTCATTTTCATATCATTTAAGTTTCGGCTTAAATAATATATTGGATGTTCAATTCCATTGTCTTCTTGAACTAGAACCATTGGTATGGTCGTATCTGCTGCAGCTAGATACAGGTTAAAGTATTTTTTATAATCAGGAGCATACATTAATGACGCTTGTATTAGAGATTCCTTTAAAGCATCAAAGGAGGCTTGCACGACCTGGTCCCAAACGGAGGGTACATCCTTTTTCAAATGACGAGTATAACCTTTAGCTAGTTCGGCGTAATTTGGAATGAACCTCCTGAGGAAATTTGTTTTCCCTTGGATTTTCTGAATCTGAAGCAGGCTTGAAGGTGGAGGCAAATCGATGATTGCCTGAACCTTGCAAGGGTCGAGACGAAGCCCATCCTTTGAGACAACGAAGCTAAGTAAATGACCAGAACTGACACAAAACACACATTTGTGTGGATTGAGTCTTATCTTGTAGTGTTAGCAACGTAGAAATATTGCTCTCAAATGGCGCGGATGATCAGTCCGCTTTCGCGAATGAGCTGGGAGATCATCGAGATAAGGTTGAACAATGTTTTTGATGTCATGGAAAGCATAGCTCATTGCTCTCTAAAAATTTACCCCTGCGTTCTTCAAACCAAAGTGTAGCTTGCAATATGCGAATGTGCCCCACGGATGAATGAATGCAGTCTTTGACTGGTCTTGTGGCAGATATTTATTTGATTATACCCGAAAAATCCGTCCATGAATGAAAAGATTTCGCATCCAGCGCATTCATCAATTATCTGGTTGATAAAGGGTGTAGGGTAGTTGTCTTTCTGACAAGCTTCATTTACATCCCTGTAATCAACGCACACTCTAATCGTTCCTTGTTTTTTCATCACAGGAACAATATTCGATACCCAATTGGTTAGAGGGACGGGGTAAATGAAACCAGCATAGAGGAGTTTTTCAACTTTCGCCTTGATGGCAACGCCTTTCTTGGGGTGCACCTGCCTTAGCCATTGTCGTACCGGTTTGACATCTGGATACATCTTAATCTCGTGTTCAACTATGCTCGAGGCGATACCTGGCATTTCATCATATGACCAAGAAAAGACATCTCTAAACTCGCGAAAGAGAGTGCTATATATTTCCAGTTCGAAAGGAGAACAATATTTGCCAACATGAATTTTCTCTACAACATCTGTTTTGGTCGAGATGTTTATGGCAATAGTCTCTTTGATATTGGATAGGTTTCTCTCGGAATCCACCGTGCTTACAATATTCATCAGAAAGTCAAATACTGAAGGATTTTGTAGGTCGTCGGAATTATCTTCTTTCCAAGTTGGAATATGGGAACGATGGTGGTGATCTTCCCATGGTGCCCCATCAATCATCATCGATTGAATGATTCCTCTGTCTGCAAGGTGTACTTGCAACCAAGGATCTAAAGGGGTGCCATTTTCCTTAGACCTATCTATCCAAATGCTTGACGAGCATTGATGCTGGTTTGCCTCCCATGCTGAGAACATTGATTGCTATAATATTTCCAGCGGGGTTAGAGGCAAAACCTATGAATGATCCATTTTAACATCATTTTCTGACATCTTTTGAATGGAAGATATCATGTTGCAGGTTCCTACATTAGCCACTTCTGCCAAATTGGTGGGAGGCGGTGGGGTAAAAGTTCCCATTAACGTAGGGTCTTTAGTAGGCCTACTCCGATATTATGAAGCATGCTAGGGCTTCCATGGATCATTGGAATGCTTACCGTAACTTGCGAACTGTTGGGGAGAAAAGTTTGTTGGTCGATGATTGTAATTCCCCCTTGGGAAGGAAATGCAATTTTCCTAAAGTAGGTCGACACAACCACTGCCATGGCATATATCCAGGGTATTTCGAGTAGGATGTTGTAATCAAGATTCCCGTTGATGACTTCAACATCGATTTCTACTTTTTTTCCCCCCAGTTCGACTTGCAAGTTACTTAGTATCCCATACGAGGTGTATGTTCGTCCATCAAATTCTTTTAATGTTGTTGATGATCGTGAAAAAGACGGAGACCCTAGAGTTTTCCAGCAACTCATTGACATGATACATGTGGATGCCCCCTCATCAATAATTGTTCTATGAACAGTTTTATTGAGGGCTTTCGCTTGAATGAGGAAAGCTAGTTGAGCTGGTAACTGAGGGTCGTATCCTTTATGATTAAAAGATACAAGATTGGAATCCGTTGGGTCAATCCCACCTATTGCTAATAATAAAGCCTGCTTTTGGGAGGGGCAATTTTGCAGTACCTCAAGAGTCGACATCGCGGATGGCGATTGAGCTAAATCCTCCACTATATTATAGTGTTGTGCTGCTCGAGCACGAGGATTAAACGTCGATTTGTGTACTACTCCCTTTGGCGGTTTTATTGTTAATTCAGGAATGATGGTGGCACGACTTCTATTGAAGTCGTTGTTGAACTACTAGGTTGATCATTATCCTTGTTGTTCAACATCTATGGATTCCCGTAATCTTTACTCCTTGTCGTTATTAGAGCATCATTCAGTTTCTTTGAGACTAACAACATTAATACTTGGGACGGGGAAGCATTTTCGTTAGCAACCAGATTTGTTCCTGGGTTTGGAAACAGATCTGTCAGTACAGCCGAGGTTTTTGAACTTTTGAAAAATTTTCTAAGTTCTTCTTTATATGGACACTCTTTGGTCCAGTGATCCTCATCACATATATTGCATGGATATTTGGGTTTCACATTCCCAGAAGGGTTCACAGAATATTTCTTAGGAGATGAGTCTCCCTGGTTTTTCTTCTTCCCTTGTTTTTTCTTCTTGCCTCCTGATTGCTTGGTTTCTTTGCCTTTGTCTATTGACACTGCATTTACTTCCGAGGCTAGAAGTTCCTCATTTTCATCTTGACTCGAAACCTTGCGGGCCTTTTTCGATGTGGCCTTTACGGTTTTAGTGCTTGTCGTTCCTATCACACCATCATCGGCATGAGAGTCTTTGTTTGATTTAGGAGGCGGAGGAACGGAGAATTCTGGTCTAGGAGCATCAGAGATTTTGTCGTAGAGCATGCTAGACTGAGTATAGATCAATTCTAGACATTATGCAGGAGCAATAACTTGCTCTTCAGTGACGACTCCCCCCTTTGCCACATCTTCTGTAATAGCGGGTAATAGTGACTTAATAAACCATTCAGCCAATAGCTGATCAGGAACATATTTTTTTACCATTCTATGACGACGCCGCCACTCATGAATATGATCAGATATGTGAGTGGATGTTGTTTGTTTGAAATTGGTAAGCAGCTCAGTTCCTATTTTGTACCTGATAGGTAACTGAAAATGGGTTAAAAAGGTTGTGGCTAGGGTACTGAAGTTATCAAACGAAGCTCTAGGTAGTTTTATATACCACTTTGCTGCCAGACCAGTTAACGTGTGCTGAAAGAGGTGAAGCCAAATCGAATCATCAATTGAGAGTGTTTGACGAACACCATAGACGAAGGGTCATCACATTATTCGATGGGTCTTCGCCCGGATTTCCATTAAATTTAGGAATATCCAACGGAAGTTTATGCGGAATCGCCGGCCACCAAGGGGCGTAGGCAATTGGATCGTTTGTTAGTCGACTTAGATCTGGTAACTCTAGAGTTGCCACAAAGGGCAACTATTGATTCAGGTTTGGTTGAGCATACCCAGGATAAGACGGAATCGTTTGAGCAGTCGATCTTTGCATACCAGCATAATGCATTTGATGTTGGTACCTTTGGCAAGGTTGATGGGTATAACCATTATGATATGGTTGATACTACTGCCCATTACTTGCAAAGACTTGTTGCTCATATCCTTGTAAGCCTACTGGAATTGCGGTTGTTGGTATTGCACCAGCCATGGTTGTGAAGCCATGGTCTATTGTCCAACACTGACTATTTGACCAAGATGGGGATTGGGGTTCCCTATTTGAACCTGTGCCATTCCACTAGTGGGTGACTGTGGTTGTGTCGGAGGTATAAGAGATTGTTGTATTGCAACCTGCGAAACTTGAGGTTGGCATACAACTGGTGACGCTTGTAGTTGCGATACTGCCACAATAGCTGGCGTAGTGGGAATGTTTGTCATAGGTGAACTTTATTGTATTGAGCATACAACTCTTGTTTGTTGAGACAGGACTGGGACCCAACTGCTAGTTGTGATTCCAGCATAACCCAAATTTTGTTGCGAACTCACGCATGGTTGTCCCTGTGGGGAAGAGAATGAAAGGGTATACGGCCCTCCATACGACGGTAATCCGATGCTCAAAGGAATAATTTGCCTTTGGCAACCAGTTTGCCAAAATTGACCTTGTGATGGATCAATTTGTCGAGACTCAACGTAAGAGATTCCAGATATAATTCTGGACGAACAAACAGGAACAGTCCATACTGTCGAAATAGTCCCAGGATGGACTCCATCCAGCGATTGAAAGCTGGTTGGGACAGATGGCACGCCGGCAAACATTGTCGGAATAGCAGAAGGAGCTTCTGTTGTTGCCATGTCGGGTGACACAGTCCTTGATGTTGATGGTTGTTTAGACATATTAAGTCTATCCAAAAGATTCCTCATCGATTCTTCGGGAACTTCCGAGGGTGGGTGAATATTCTCTGATGAAGAAGGATATAGGGTGATCCCAGCTCCAAGTTGCGTTGGACCGCTAGATGGAGGATCTTCCACAATCTCTTCTATGGCAATCAATCCAGGAGGAAGAGGCAGACCGTCAGGTCCGTAAAATATTTCTAGTGCCGAAGAAGGTGTAAGTTCGGCAACAGCAGACGGTCGGGGAGTAACACCTTCCAAATTGGCCGTAGACAGGACCAGTTCAGGAATAGAAGTGTTAACCGTCACACTAGGATCAATTGTAATGTCCTTTTGCTATTTCGGAATTTCTTCTGTAGAGGCAGGGATTCCAGAAATGTTCGGAGTAACCGAAGTCTCTAAGGATGTTGGAGTGCTTGCTCCAACCAACCTAGGGGACTTTGACACAGTTAAATGAGTTTGCTTCATCCGAAATGGTTTCGCTTCTAGAGTCAACGATGGTTGACTCATAAGTCTCCGCGAACGAAGGGGTTTTGATTGACTTTCTTCCACAATTGCGGATTACTTGATCAACTCAAAATAAAGGGAAAAATGTTTTTTCGAATTAAATGAATTTTAGACGCGTTGACACAACTTGTTTTTTCAATTTTAAAGAGTCAAGAAAAAACAAAAGATGACTCTAGTCGCCTTCGATTTTTATTGAGCTTGAAGTGACAAGCGCTCAAAGGACCTTTTCCTTTAAGGAGTCTGAAAAGGAGAAAATGGACTTCTCTGGAGATCTAGGCAGAGAGGATTACCAAACCAATCGTAAAACTGCAGAATACTTTTTACGGTACGGCAGTCAATCTTCCCAAATGATGTGTTCGATGCATTATGATCGATAGGGCGGCAGACACAGCTTCCTAAGGATAAAGGATGCAGCCTATTGTGGTCTCCCAATATATACGCGACGATACGTGGGAGCACAAGTCCGTACTGGCACTTGCCGTCTTAGAGTGGAGGAATCACCCAACCAGCACTGAAAGCAACAGTTACCAGGTTTTACGACGCCGGAATACGTCTCTGGCCTAGACCTCTAGATGTTGTGCGTTAAGTTCCAAGGCGTTGTTAGATTCATGAATTTATTTTAAGTTGATCTTGCTTAACAGTTTGCCTTTTAGGTTCACCACGTGATGTATGTATAATTCCCAAAATGCAGTCTAAGTTGATAAACAAATGTTTTGTCTTCTTTCAGCAATGAAAATCCTAGCTACTAAAGGGAAGAAATTCAAGCATATTTATTTCATAGAGCACAAAGCACACGCTAAATGCACAATCCTAAATCAAGCCAAGCATTCAAAATGCAAATGCACATGCATGTATTTTTTTTCAGCTCTCTTAATGTGTGAATGACGTTAAGAAAGCTATGTGCAAAACTGAATTACTTTTAAAGTGATAGTACTCAACAAAATTATTTTTCAAAACAAAGTGAAAGCAAGAGAGACACTTTGCGATTTTGAAATGGAAATTGCTTTTCGACACTTTAAAACCACTAATTCAAAACTTATGCAATAGTAACTGTATAATTGACTATCTAGAACAATGGAATTGCTTTCTAAAACTGAAAGCGACAGCTACGACACTTTCACATCTAGAGATGACAGTTCGACTATACTACTTTTTTCAAAAGAGAACTAAAACGACGCACAATACATAAAAAACATTTATAGTTCTTTGCACTAAGGAGGCGGAATAATGCAGGAGAAGGGGGTTTTCACAGAAGTACACTGGATACAGACAGAAAAACTCTTGAATAAGACTGAAAATAGTGAGAAAAATCCACATTCGGAGGGTAAAGTTAACCCTCCCTGACCATCGCACCTATTACACAGTGAACTCAGTATGCAGCGCACGTACTGCACTCGGGAATTGCGATGCATACAGGCTGCCTTGAAGGCAGGGTTGATGGTAGCAATGCGAGACTTTGAACGAAATTTTACTCACAGTTTGCAATATAGTTCAGGTGTTTAGGCTGAATAAGTAAAGATCAGTGCATGTAAAACATAGGGGTGATCTAAGAGGTTACTAGAGCCACCACTTAGGGCAATTAGATTGCTTGCAGATCTATTGTTTAATTCATAAACAAAACATGGAGATTGACTGAAGTAGCATTGATCTAATTTTCATTTGTATGACAAATGCAATTCAAAGGCTACCTGGCTTGACTTCAGGCTCCGTCTGTATGTTTATAAAAGAAATAAGGATAGATAGACTAACAAGTAATCTAGTCGCTCCCCAGCAGAGTCGCCATTTTGTTATACGGGAATAGTGTCAACTCGGATGCTGCTATTCCCACTAAGATGGGTGGCTATCTTAGAAACAAACAATCAAAGTATACTATTGATTCCTTTTATAATAATAGATGAGAGGAGGACCAAGAGGGCCAACCTGAGTCTTGCGCTCGATTTCCTCTCCTTCTTGATAGAGTTTTGTCGCTTCTTCTTTGTCTGCCCAGCTTCAAAAGGACCTGTGGAATCACAGCAACATACAACTATGCAAGAAACAAGGATCTAAATTCATAAATAATGTAGGATCAAATGTGCATTAACCATATGCATGCATATATAAACAAGTACACAAGAATATGGAAGGAAACAAGAATAGCTTTATTCAGATGAAAAGTAGCAAGAAGAATACAACCATGTGCTATGACCCAGCATCATCCTCCAGCTAAGAAGCCCTTCTTCACCTCAAGCAAAGCTAGATCACCCAACACTGTGAATGTACACCAGAATACCAACAACACTTCTCTATAAGATACAAAATTCCAGCCCCCTGATCTCTGTGATGAGGGATCCATATATAGATGATTACAGAGAGGTGAGTCATCTTGTGGGATCTTGATTAGTGTCTTCTCTTTGATAGTTCCTACTTCCACTTGGAGAATGATGATCTCTTACTCATCACTGGTTTAAAATAGAGAGGCAAGTGTTAGAGGGGAAGCTTCTAGAAGATTCCATGGTCTTCCACCTCGCATTTGGTCCCTGCCATTTGTCCATTCCCGACCATCACACCCTATAGAGGAGAAATTCAATATGAATCACACCTTGTACACTAGGAAGGTGATATGCATCACACCCTCTACACTGAGCTTTCAGTATGGTCTAGTTTTGACCATTTATGAGCAGTTTTCAATGGAGAACTTCTGGGAGATGATGTAATCAGCTGACCTTGTTCCTTTAGGCAGTGAAGAAACACTTTGAGGGACTTAGGAGCCCTTAGTTTATGGACATTTATGATTGGGGTTGAAGTGCCCAAAAATGTCTATAACATTACCAGGTTTATCAACAATAGTTAGATCAAACTATTGTAATAAAAGAAACCATCTAACAATTCTAGCTTTCACATCTAGTTTGTTCATTAAATATTTGATTACAGCATGGTTAGTATGGAAAAATGTTTGGTATCCTATAATGTAATGCTTAAATTTGTTTAATGAATGCACAACAACTAGGAGTTCCTTTTTGGTCATAGTATAATTTAGTTGAGCCTTTGACAGGTTGTTACTGATAAAATAGATGGAATAGTGCAATTTCCCTTCTACTTGACCTAAGGATGCCCCTATGGCTTTGTGTGAGGAATCAACATGAATATGAAAAGCGAGGGCCCTATTTGGGCCTCAAAGAATTGGTGCAGTGGTTAACTTACCCTTTAAAATGTCTAAGGCCTCTTGATAGCTTTTTGACCATATAAACTCTGAATCTTTGGCCAAAAACCCAAATAAAGGAGAGGCCATCTTACTGAAGTCCTTTATGAACCTTCAATAGTATCCATCTAACCCCAAGAAACTCCTAACATCCCTCTGCTTTTGAGGAGGTGGGATCCTTTGGATGATTTCTATTTTGTTTGGGTCCACCTGCAGTCCTTGCTGAGATATTGAATAACCTAGCATGGTCCCTTCAGTCATTAAGAATTCACATTTTTCTGGACTGAGAGATAGGTTCATTTCAATGAATTTGTACAATATTTTTCCTAGGTTAGTCAGGGCTTCTTGAAAATCACAATTGTAAGGTGTAAAATCATCCATGTAAATTTCCACCGCATCATGTACTAATTTAGCAAAAATACTCAAGACTGCTCTTTGGAAAGTGGCAAGATCATTGCATAGGCCAAAAGAAAGGACCCTATAGGAAAAATTACCCCAAGGATGGATGAATGTGGTCTTATCCTGGTCTTCTGGGAAGATTAAGATTTGGTTGTACTCACTGAATCCATCTATGAATGAAAAGAACTTCTTCTCTTCCAAGCCATCTAGCACTTGGTCAATGAAGGGTAGGGGAAAATGATCCTTCTTTGTGGCTTTGTTCAACTGCCTATAATTGACACAAATCCTCCCCTTACCATTTTTCTTGGGAACTAACACTAAAGAAGAGACCCACTCACTGTCAAAGATAGGGTAAATGAATCCTGCATCTAGTAGTTTTTGCAGTTCTTCTATGACTATATCTTTAAGAGCTAGATTCATCCTCCTTTGTGGTTTCTGGATTGGCTTGCAACCTTCTTTGATGTATATTTGGTGAGTACACATTGAGGGGTGTACTACCTTCATTTCCTTGTAACTCCAAGAGAAGGCTTCTAGGTTTTCTCTCAACATGTTGCATAGAATTTCCTCTTCGAGAGTAAAAAGAGATGGATTTATTTTCAAAGTTTTGTCTGGGACAAATTATATGGTTTTGACATGGAGTGGGTTGGAATTGGCAAAGCATAAGTCAATTGGATGATTGTAATGTGTTTCCCTTACTTATTATTCTAATGGTAATGAACTAGGAGTTGGACTTTGGAGTAGGTGTACAATTAAGTCATCGTCATCTTGCTTTCCTCCTCCTATGGTTTCTTCCAAAGCATAAAATTGGGCTGAATAAGCCTCTTCTTCTTCCTCCTCCTCCATCCATAAAGGTAAATCACGCTCTAGAGAAGGTTGAGCAAGAGGGTATAGGACTAACTACTTGGACATATGCCCATTCTTGATGGTCATATTCCCATCTCTGCAGCTAATGTAAGCATCATCTGTGGCCAAATATGGCCTCCAAAGGATGAGAGGGTAACCAGTAAGCTTAGCCTTAGGCTGGAGAACTAGGAAATGTACATGGTACTCCCAAGAGTCAATGGAAACCATGACATCCTCCACAATTTCATCAGGTGTGATTATGGAATGGTCTCCAAGTTGCAGAACTGTTGTGGTCTCCCTCAATGACCCTTGGAGGTTGAGCTTGAGCATGGTGTCCTTGGTAATCACATTAATGGTAGCCCCAAGATCGATTAGAGTGTGTGGGACAATGGTGCCATTGATGTGCACATCTACTACAGGGCTTCCAAGGTCCAAATATTTTGGACATATTACCTACCCCAGCATTAAGTTAGACAGCTTCCCAATGACATTAATAGTAGGGGCATCCCTTTTTATTCTTCTTGGATGCTTGAATAATTTCTCCTTAATCAACTTATTGTAAATGGGAACATCTTTTATTGCTTGGAGAAGGGAGATCTTTACACATAGATTTTTAAATTCTCCTAGAAGTTCAAGTTATTCTAGGGGAAGCTAGATTGGTTGGGCTAATCTCTCGGGAAAGGGTGGATTTACTTTAAGGTTTATTTCCTTTCTTTCTTTCTCAACCTCCCTATGTGGAGAGGGAGGTTGGTTATCTAGGATAATTCTCCCAGATCTTAGGTTGATCTCTTGGATTTCTACAACATAAGTTGGGTATGATGTCTCTTCACTGTATACTTGTTAATCCTACCTATTGTTTGGGTTTGGATTTGGCTGGGTAGTCATCTAGGGTTGCTTGTATGGAGCAGAGTGTAGGAGTTGTGGTTGGGTAGGTGGTTGAGGCAATAGAACTGGATCATTATTGTATTTGGGCCTCCACCCCTGGAGTAGGGTATTCCACTGAGGTTGTGGTGGAATGTAAGGTTAAAATGACTCTATGGTTGGCTAGGAATGATATTGAGATGCATAGGACCAAGCGGGGGTGTAGAATAGGAAGGGTGAGCAGGGGGTCCCCAAGAAGGTATAACTGTGGTTTGGTTGGAGTTGTAATATGCATGGGATGAACCTTGCATACCTTGCTAGTATGGTCTAGGCCTAGGAGGTCTCCTTTGCTTGATGTAGAAAAGCTATTGATTGACCCCTTCAGTGCCTTGATATACACCTTCGGGTTTGGGTAAAGAAGGGCACTTGTCTTTGGAGTAGTTTTATTTATAGACTGAGCAAATCTCAATGTAGTTCAATGGACATTCATTCCTAGGATGTCTCTTAATGCATCTAGGACAAAAGATGCCCAAGGCTCTCTCTGATTCCTCTTGCTTCCTTTTGATATTGATGGTGTCCAATTGCAAGGCAAGGGTTTGCAACATCTAACTTTTGAAATCTTCCAACATATTTCAAATTTCACCCTTGATGGATGAGTTGGAAGATGATGTACTGGCCATAGGTTGACTACCCCTACCCCTTTTCCTAGCTGCCCTAGAATGGTTTCTAAAGACAACCTTGATCTCCTCATAGGGGTAACTAGTAAATATCTCCTCCTACTAACAAATGTAAGGTATCCAGAGTATCTTCCCTTACTCCTTTGAGCAGGACCAGCTTTAGTGACTCGGGGTCAAGTGTGCACTTGTCCCTTTTGTAACTGAGCTAAAATATTTCTTCGTTGTCTTCTAAGGATTCATCCTGGCCCATGGTCATCCTAAAAATATCTTATTTAGTATCGTCTGACCTACAGTAGTCCCTATATTTGTTTTTAAAATCCTGTTGCATCTAAGCCCAAGTTGTTATGCTATCTCCAAGTAAACCCATGAACCAGTGCAATGATGCATCCTTGAGGGTAGATGGAAACAATTTTAACTTTTTTTCATCATATGTATAGTCATAGGTTCAACATGTAACAACAAACTAAAATAGGAATGTGTCAGGTTCCTCTGTGGTTAGGCCACGGAAATGAGGCAGAGTAGAGGGGCTTATATTCTTCATCTTGGTGTCCCCATTGGTTTCCCTAATGGGGAAGGCACCCTCAACTCTCTCTCTGTTCCCTCTATCATTTTGATTTTCACCCATTGGTTCAGTAGGAATGTGTTCTTCTGCTTCTTCTTCCCCTATAGGTTCTTCAAATATGTCAGGTTTCTCACCTAAAGGTTCCTCCAATTCATAGCCACCGAAGAAGAGAGAAGGTCTATTGTTGGATGCAGTGGGGGTATTTGGCAAGAATTTCCCTAAAGTGTCCCTATTCCTACAAGGCATGAAAGGAAATGTTTTTGGGTTGGTTTTTGTAAGATGTTTGAGTTAGAAAGTACTTTTCAAAAATGAAATCATTGATTGAATGAAAACTGCTGACTGAAAGAAAGAAAAGTTACTTGCTAAATTGAAATTCTACTTGCAGAATGGAAAGGAAATCAGATAATGACAACTGAAATAAAGGAAGCTACTAGATTACTTTTGTAGAAATAAACTAATGGAAAAATATTGGAGACTAGAAATAGAAGAAAATAATGCAGACTAGAAATAGAATAAAAGAAAGTAGTACTCACATTCTACTCAGACACCTCCCCAGCAACGATTCCAAAAAGTGATGAGTGCCAGTATTGTAGCAAGGATGTTGCAACTCCTAGGCTACCAGCTTTACTTATCAACCTAGGGTTTGTATAAACCTAGAGGTGACAGTGCCATATGCACAAGTAGAAGTGAAATTCCTTCCTATAGTCACTTATTCATCTCACGAGAGACCTCGGTGGTTCCAACCCAGACTTCTATAGAGTCATAAGAAGCTTGATTCTTTGATGTAAGAAGAGAAAATCTATTCTAAGAGAGCTACTTTACTGTAGTAATGAAGAAAACAACATGTAATGCTAAATCACACCATATCCTAATTAACCATTTAAACAAATATGCTAAGAAAAATTTCTAAATCAACACTAACCTAATGTTGCTATCTAAGTTACAAAAGTAAAGATCATCAAACCAAACTAATGTGTAAGCAAGGAAACTAGACTAAATCTGTTTTCACTTTTCTAGTTTTTTTTATGATCGGATAGTGTTAAAGTTTGATTGAATAATAAAATTGAAACTTAGGAGTGGCAGCTTTTAAATGTTATGCAGAACAATATTCAGGAATGAATCAAGTGAAAGAGAAAATGAAGATCGAAATCAACGAAAGGAAGACGTAAAGAAGTAGCACTGCATAGGAATATGAGAGGTGGAGATCTTATCACAGGAGATTATGTGAATAGATGGAAAAACATGTTGAGATTGCAACAAGATGATGGAGCTTAGTGAAAAGAGTCGCCTTCACTAAGTGGGCCCGCAGGCTATTTTTGGCGCAAGTCTATTTTTAGACATATGGATCATGTCTATGGATTGCAGGTTGCTGTTTATGGATGATTGATCAAGTTGAAAAAAATAGATGGACTTCTATTTTTAGACCACAGCGGAGTGACACCACAGCGGAGTGACTGCTCAGTCTAAATATAGAACAGTCAAATATTATTAGCTCATAAAAATATTTAGACTATAAACTTTGTCTTATTCTCTTGGAGCACTTCAGGATGAGCTACGGATGTGGTACATGCAGATCCCAGAAGGAAATACGTGGTTACCTATGGGATGACTAATATTTGCATGCAGGACTTCAGTTAGAACTCAAGTGAGTTGAGTTTAGTGGACTGGAGGTGCAGTTGTTGGAGTTGTGTTCAGTTTAGCTTTGTTAAACTGGTTGTATTTAGTCTAACTGGAAAATAGACTAGAGATGAGTTGGGTGAATTAGTTATTAATTAATTCACAAGTTATTAACTTATAATACAACTAATGAATACATCAGTTAACTCAGTTGCATGTCAGTGCATGTTCAGTTCAGCAGGGACAGGTGTTAGAGAATCAGATTGCTATCAGTTGTGACTATAGTTGTGCATCAGATCTTGCACAATCAAGGGATTGAGTATGCGAATGAGTTTGCCCACGTATTTGCCCACATTGTAGCTTGTGCTCACGTGATTTTTCCAAGTAAATACGTGGTTTCCTTGGAATTATCATCAGTTCTTGAGCAGGTATTGAGCAGCGGAGGCAGCCAAGCAGCGAAGGAGATTTGAGCCAGTGATTGATTCAGATCTGAGCTGTATTGTGTGTAACAGAGGTGGAGATACTTGTGAGAAGTATTATGTTGTGTAATGTTACATGACTGAATCATTAATATACACATAGTTGGGGTTTTTAGCGAGATGCTTTCCCCGGGATACATACTGTGTTAATGTGTGAATGCTCTTGATGTTTTATTGTTATTGATGCTGCTATATTGATGATCAACGTAGAGGAGCTTATGTATTCTGTATGTTTTCCGCAATAGTACATGATCAGGATAATCTCTGTTGAATATGTGTTAAATTATTCAAAATTTCTACACTTTGGGAGTCAAATTTTCCCAAATACCAATTCCCCCAAGTCCACATTTTTCCTGAAATTGTACATTATTGCCATGCCAACTATGTCCCGAGTCAAAGAGCAGTCATGTCCCTTAACCAGGCTATACTTTTCACTATCACTGTTGAATCTACAAATGAGATGCTACAACTCCAACCTGGCCAAAACTTGACTCCCCTATCAATTGGAGACCTGTTGGACTTATATCCCAAACTCAGCCCTACCAGATTGGCCCAATTAATCCAAACCTTCATCGTAGAAGAGAAGTATACCCCCAAATACCCCCCTCCATATGTAGCAACTATATTTTCTCCTTGGGGCAGAAATATTGTATCCATGATATCTTGTGTTTTGGGTTACTCCACAAGTAAATACATTGATGAAATCATCCTAGCTTTCATGTCCATCTATAACCCAGGATAGCCTCCTGTAACCATTTATGACTTTGCCACATTTATAACTGACAGGATGCATGAGCAGTTCCTCAGAATGAGTAATGAGAGAGTCTTCAAATACTCCTATGTCTTGTATCACCTTTTCCTATACTTCCAAGCAGATAAATTCCCACTTACCTTGCAAAAGTTGGACACCAAGGGCCAACCAAGATCAGTCATCTTCTAGACTTGATTGATTCATCAATATCCCCCCCCCCCTATTCATACAATGAATTCATAGATTCCTTTGTCCACCCTGTGATGACCATGCTCAGTGGAACCCCTCCACCAAGAATCAGTCCCGAGATTAGGAGAGTACTTCATCTAAACATCAATCATCAGGTGGGAGATTGGTACTTGTACCAAAACCACACTGAAATCAAGATTTATGGGTGCCAGCTGGCCCCATACAAACCACCTAAATGCCTCCCAATGAGGTTATTTTCCCTAGAGTAGTACAGGCATATAATAAATTCAGATGAGGTAAACTTTGTTAAAGCCAAAAAGAAAGCCCAACTCAAGATCAAAGACCAATTGGGTCCTTTTATTTGTAATAGCATAGAAGCTAGAAAGGAGGCAGACCTGATCCTTCAGAGGTTAAAATTAAAATAGAGCTTCATATGGAGATATGATCCCTTGGATTTCATTTGCAAAAGAAGGCAAAAAAACAAGATGGCTCCCTATATCCATCATCGCATCCCTGAGATAGAAAAGTATGCCAACCAATTGCAATGGGTGGAATACACGTTAGAAGACAGGGATAATACTGAAGTTGCTATGGAAAACACATTAATAGATCTCGAAAAACAACTTGATGAGGGTTCTTTCCCGCAGGTGCCAGAACAGTCAACCAAGACAAAACCATCAGAAGAACCAACAACTACTTCAAGTGCCCATCCAATCATGCAAACTCCTCAGAATGAGGAGAAGGTCCCAAAAAGGAACAGAGAAGGGGCTTCCACGTCAAGAATGCCTACTTCTAATGTACATCAAGGATCAAACAAAAGGTAAAAGCCCAATCCAGCCTCTGAGCAAGAATTCACTAACGACTCAGCTGAGGTCACCAACACAGAGGTTGAATGAAGCAGGCCCACCACTCCATCTGGGAGTGTGCAGGAGCCTTCCACATCACAGACTCAGATGTTGATGAGGAAGAAAAGTGTTGAGGTATCTTCCTTCAGAATGCTTGCAGATAAGGACCAAGATATTAAGGAAATATACAAAGAGATCAAAGCCAGAAATGAGAGGCTTAAGGCCCAAACATATGCCCAATATTTGAAGATGACCCCACTAATCAAACAAGGATAATGTCAACCTTTGATATCAAAGAGGGGAAAATGCAGATGACTTTTATCAAGCCCACCACTCAGCAACCAAGGGCAACATCAGATTTCAAAAAGGTGGATTTTGAAGTACCGGCAAGGGATATTCATCCCATTGACTAGATTGAATTGCACAAGCAAACAAGGGAGATGATATACTCCACATTAACAGGGAAGGTCATTGCTGCCCACCAATTATAGAACTCCCTAAACAATATATCAGCACAATTTCAATTGGAGAAGGCTTCCTCACAGGCCAAGGATACTAGAATCAAGTCCTTAGAGGACTTAGTGATTGAAATGGGACACTATCCCAAAGATGTAAAAGCTACAGAGCAGCTGATTAAAAAGAAAAATGATGACATTGTTGCACTCAAGAAGTAGCTATAGACACCCCATATGCATCACCCACAGAGAAAGGAAGTCCTAGAAGCACAACAAGGACATGAAGAGCTCATGGACTTGGTCCTGAAGCTGAACGATCAACTCAAGGAGATAGAGAAGGAGTTGGACACTTTAATTCAGTCGAAGCAAAGTGACTTGGCCACAACTCCTAGAACTATCATCCCCACAATATCTACAGCAATTCCTTCCACACTGGTAGCATCGATGGCACCCACAACTCCACCTACCACAACATTGCCAGTAACAGCAGAATCTACGACAACAACAGGTACACAGGGAGAGAAAGTGGCAAAATTAGTCAAAGCCATGGAAGAGATGTCTATCCAAGCTACAGAGATGAAGAGACTAAAGGAAAAGGTAGAAATACTGGAAATTGATTGTAAACTTGCCCAACTCCAGCAAAAATAAGAAACACAAAAGGCACTGAGAATGGGTGAGAGAATCAAAATCCTGGAGAAGGATTTAACACTACATAAACCACTGGGACAAACCAAAGAAATACTCTGGGCCAATATCATTGACTCTGTTTTTAGTGATTATAGGATGTTTTAAGACAAATGAATGATAATTGGACGCCATGATCGTAGCAAAATAGGTTCTACAAATTCATTGAAGAACCAAACTCATTTCAAACCAGTGATCATTGGATTTCTGCGGCCAAGTGTCGATGGTGTGGATTCTGTAAACAACATATGAAGGGTTAGAAATGGATAATCAAGTTCAAAGCAGGGTGGAATTCTTGTAGCAGAACATTTGGCATCAAAAGGCCCAGTATGTAAACATTGGATAACTAAGACAGGAAGATTAGTAATAGTCATGTCATGAATTTGGGTTAGACATTAACCATTCATTCCCTTTGAATTCTTTGTGTTTTACCTCAATGGTGTGGGGACAACACACTATTTATAAGGAATTACTATATTGTGGACAAAAGAACTGAATTTATTATGTGGTGTATTCTTTTGTCCATTTTTCCGTTTATTTAAGAAGGTTTGTTTAGTTTGTCGCATCAATAAGAGGGCATATTGTAGATTTCTATTAATTACATTGTATTATCGTATATTAGAAAAATTTGGTATCCTTGTGCAAAAAAATTCCTTAGGAAATTACAATGGTATCAGAGCAAAGATCTGGCCAGTCTGGATGTGGTTTGAGGATGAGACAATTGGGAACAATTGTGGGTGAGGAGTATGCAATCTTGGAGGAAACTACAAGAGTGACAAGCAGAAAAAATGAAGGATTTGCAATATTAGAATAAAAGGGTTTTCGAGGACTTAAATAAGTTGGAGGTAAAGAATAAAAGAGATCAACTCTCCAAACCTAATGATAAGAGCACACCCCTTAGAAGTACTCATCCATTTGAAATAATTCAATCTTTAACATCAAATTTTGTCCAAAGCACTCCTGCTTTTGGAAACAACTTGTTCCCTTGCAGCACATCAACTCCAGTTTTTGGGCGGGGCATGTTCGGGAAACCCACTTAGCAGAATAGAATAGTTGCCACACATGTGATCTCCAAGTTTGATCAAGCACTGGAATTAAATGAGGGAACACAATAGAAGGCAGGTAAATGGAATGATTTTTTGGATAGCTGCAAGAAAAATAAATCAAGTGACGTTGATGATAAGCCCAAGCTAGTAAATCAAAGCACGAGAGAAACTGAATCAAAGGCATATTCCAATGTTCAGTCGTGGCTATACAAGAAGCAGACAAGTGGCCATAAGGACTAGGGATGTCATAATTTGCTTGACCAAGGTTCCGGTAATGCATACAATGATTTTGATATTTGCAATAAAATGGTTCAGATGTATTTACCCACATTAGATGTGAACTCTTTTAAAGATGGTGAAAGTTTGTTTGAAAATTCAACAAAGGCAATTTATTTTTAAACGAATCCTGAGCTTGGAAGAAAAATTAAGCATACAAAGCTAACGATCCAAGTGTCAGAAAAACCAACAAAAGTAGCAGAATTGAGAGAAAAAAAATGTAGAAGTTTTGGGTGCAATCCTAGTTGAAAAAACCCATGTGCCAAAAAGAGAACAATTAACTCCCATAGAAGAAAAATGTACAAAGATTCATCAACCAAAATCAAGATTTTCCAAGAAACGGAATATGGAAACTAATTTGAATTGAGTAAATGGCATTGGCTCAGAGCTTGAACAAGAGATTATCGCAGTAAATAATTCCTATGATGTCATTAAGCCCGTGCAGATAAAGCGAAACCTCCATAGTGTAAATAATGAGGAAGGTTTAATTATAACTTTGGTGAATCACGTCTCAAAGCTTGAGAAGGAGAAGTTGACAATAACAACATTATCAAATGAAGCATCCAGTAGTTCAAGAAAGAAACAACTTTATTGTGTGGAGAATTTGGGTAAAATCTTAGTCAAACATATTTCAAAACATGAGAAAGAGAAATTAGCAGCAGCAACATTGTCCAATGAAGCATATACAGGTCTGTAAGGAAGGAAACAACATTATTTTGTGAAGGATGCCTTAGTGTTTGTTAGCAAATATTGGTGTGGGATTTGTAAACCTAAGTTAGTTGTTTGTAAATTACATAATTGTTTTGAACACTGTAGAAATTCAACGTATGTTGAAAAGAAATTTACAATGGATGAAGTGATTAAGGGTGATCAATTGAAGTATGAGCCAACCAACGGATCTCCTTTAGTTTTCCAAATAGACTGTACCCATAATAATTATAGTCTACTCTTGAAATCGCCAAATCAAAAGCAGAGGGATCTACATATATCATTACTATTATTCCCAATTGGAAGGGTAGATATCCCTATTGCTAATGAAAGGGACATCTTAGTTGAATGTTTACTTCATATGGAAGTGTTTCTAATCATCTTCACGACCTAGGAGATGTTCTTTGGAACAAGATACAACGGGGTAGAGGAAGCCTTAATACATATGCACCTTGGACATTGTCTTATATTCCCATACAAATTGAAGCTCCTCTCCATATGCATAGAATAGGCTCTGGGTAGTTGTTGATCATCTTTGGATAGTATGGAAGCAATCGATTTCAAGTGGAGAATAACATAAGGCTTAGTTTGTAGAAGGAATCCCAAAATTCCATTGTTGGATTAGTACAAGTTGGTGTCATCAACAGGCCCAGGGGCCTTTGGAGGGGTTTTGAGGAGTTTTTATGAGGTTTGATGGCATTCGTTTGGCATATTCCATCATCCGCACAATTTTCCTTTCATTCCATTGCATTCTGACAACTTAAAAAAAACAGAGTTATTAATGGGCCTAACTCATTTAGTTACGCTTAAGGTGGCGTTTTGGGAGGAATGCTTGGCAGAACACCTTAGTGTAATAGCTCGTTGGAACCAGAATGAGAAGGTCTACAGGATGGGATAGTTAGAAGTGATTTTCAGTGGTCTAAGGAGGCATGGTGGCCAATTTACCATTTTCCCACATTAAAAAAGAATATTTTATTTAAGGAAAATGTGCTCAATGATTAAGATAATATAATAATAAAATAGGAGCTTCTAGAGGGGTCCATCACATCTATAAAAAGAGGAGGATGAGACCATTAGAGGACAACTTGGATTTGATATTACTTCTCGTATGAGAGGTCAAGTACCTTGTTCTCTACTTCAATCGTAGCCTTGGGACAAAAACTCTTAGGTGATTTAGTGAGATTGGGCAAGCACCCACCTCCCCTTGGTGAATTCATCCAGAATTCACAAGAGAGCTCATTAGTGACATTTCAGTTCAGTATTGGAAGGTCAGCACAACATTGGAGCAAATTCTTGACGTCAATTTTCCATCTCAGCTATTTTGTTGTATCAACATGTAAACTTGAGTTCCTTATTATAATAAAAGTTGAGATTTCTGCTCATTGTATCATCGAATTGTATGTATTCTATTAGTTATATATTTTACATGGCAATCTTTTATTAAGTAAATGGTAATTTTAATGGAGAAATTTTGGTTAAGATAGATTTATGCAAAAACTAGCAAAATATCCCATTTGGGGCATTACAATGGTATTATAGTTGTGCATGCTACCAGCTTGAGGGTTTTATTGCCAAATTCATAAAGACTCATTTATCAATTACATGAGAGGGTCAAGAATTGTTTGTGAAAATTGAATTTGGGCCAAACATCTAATAACCAGTCAAGAGTAATTGGAAACCTTAAGTGTCTAAGACCAAAATAAGTTTGGCAAATAAGGAGGGTTGCAAATTCATTTATTTTGGTGAGGAGTCACGTGAAAATTTGGAAGTGTAAAGGTCAAATTATTTGGCCGAATTGTCAACTTGTGGGGCCCACATTTTGTTGATGCACTAACACTTACATCTCAGGCCAACTACAATTTCTAGGTCGAGAACAAACGATTACAACGTTTCTCATCCCTACATAGAGCGAGCAGGAGAGACAAGGAAAAATTGAGTTGCACTTTAATTGCAAGGACAAATTGTTGTAGCAGAAGTCCATATTAACCAATCTACGTAGGTTTATGCACATACTAACTCATTACCATGTTAGGGCCAAGTTTTGCAGAGGTTGTAATTCAATCACCGAATTTCTATTGCCACCATGGGCTGAGTTGGCATCACTTAAGTCAGGAGCTGAGTTCTTATTATTGGGATGGGGAAAGTTCATCTCCTCTCCTTAGATCAGGTTAGTCTAAGCTCAGTATACCTGGGAGCGGGCTCGTCAAAATGCCTCTACTAGAGTAAGCATTGCTGCATGTAAAATTTTCCCTACAGTTGATTCTAATTCTCTTACCAAACTAGCTGAAGAAGCTAGTCACAGTCTCTTTGTTATTCACTAGCGGAAAATTGCATTTCCCCACAAAAATGAGTTACCTATGCGCTATTGACAATACGTAAAAAAATTCAGTTTGTCTTGACTGTTGAGTGATGCGATCGCAAATGAACACAAAGTGTGGTTCAGAAGCGACCGAAAGCTTGAATTTAGTTAAAAATGAGGAAGAGGTTGATTGAAGTGATTGAATGTACACGTTCTGCATACAAAGGTTGTTCAACCCTGAACGTATCTGGGCATATTGACAAGTTGGCAGTGTCGTGTCAAATTAGTGAAGCTAGGATGGGTGTAAGTGTGCATCGCAGAAAGCAGTCACATTGATTGGGGAAGCTATTCATTAACTGGGCATCACGTTTTCATGTTGGGCGCATCTGCAAGATTTTGTGGGTAATCTCACTTCAAGATAGAGGAGCTCGACGTAACTATTTTGTAGGAGGGGCCACGAGCTAAACCACTATTGCAGGGGCACAAAGTAGGCATCAAATTGTAGATCCTGTGGCTGCCATCACCCAAACGAGTTACATCGGGGTGGTGTGGTGGAGTCATATCGCTCCATGGTCAACCGAGCTTGTGGAAAAGGCAACGAAATTGAGGGGAAGTCAAGGGATTAATCTGAGCGGGCCTGTGGTTGTCGCATACTTTCGAAGCTCGATCCGTAAAGAAACATATGCAGAATATCCACATTGGACGTGATTGGAAGAGCGAACATCTTGACACTGTAGTAGAGGCAGAGACAACATTCTCGTTGTGGCTAAGTATATTTCCCTCAAGGGACGATTGTTGGAGGATCAGTTAATTGTGAGGGACGTATAAGATTGTTGGTGGCTGCTATCAGTTTGGGTAGGTCGTGACTTGCATTTTTTTAGGGATGTCACTCCAAAAAAAGGCTGGGCGGAAAGCGTGGGCCATCTCACTGAGTCCTTAATTCATTTGTAGCAGGAGACATCGCTGTGTTAATTGAAGAGGATTGATATACATCCCAGGTTAATACAAATTCCTAATTCTTATTATGTTTGAAGGAAATTGTCAATTCAATTCTAAAGTTACAACAATATCTTAAAAAAAAATCTTGAAAGACAGGGATTTATAGCTAAGTGTGATTTATTGTAGTAGTGATAACCATATATTAAGTATGATGAGCTGAGTATAATCTGTGGTCGTAAGGCTGTAGCACTGCTACTGATGTCACTTCATATATGCTAATCTAAGCCCTGTACTATTAATGTTGATGTATCTTGTGTGGCCGAGTGTATATGCCATGAGTCTTATTGTTTAATATTGTTGCTAGTGCCTGTATATATGAGAGGATAGTTTATTATCATTTAGGGTCTTGCATAAGTCCATACATGCTAAAAGCCTTGTCATGCTTATAACTAGGCTATGTGCTACTAGTGCTTTTATGTGGCTGTTGAACGAGTGGAGTCATAGTCTTGGTGCCATTAAGCCAAAATAATGTGGCTACCATTATCATTGTATAGTAGTTGGTCAGTCATAATCATATAAAAACAACTTAATGTACTTTCCACTATTGAGCTAAAACATGGATGAAAACTTCACCAAAGCCCTTAATAAGCTAGCAACAATAATTAATAATAAACTAGCAACAATAATTAATAGATCATTTTCCAAGGGGATACTTACCTTGCTACAACAAGAACAACCACAAAAAGTACATGAGTTGGGATATAAAATCTATGCACTTGGGACAAATTTGAGATGCATGGGAGTTACAACAAAATCCCTTCTCAAACTAGAAGAATTGGCTTCACTTTTTTCCAAGGTGCATCAATCAGATGGGAAGAGCTTGATTTGGGCTCTAAAACCAACCATGCTTGGTCTCATACAACACAAATTTTTGGAGCATCCTTGTATAGGGGTCAAACTTCCATTTGCTTCTTGTCTTAGTAGTATCATGATGTTGACCGTGTAGAATTTCCCACTGTAGATCACATGATAATGCAATATACTAAAGCAAAATACTTGATCTACTTCTACAAAAAAACTTGCGAAATCTTAATCAATTTTGAGCAAGATCAGATATAATACATATAACAGAGAATGAGAAATCAATCACACATGAACACATAAGAATACTATGGGGAAAGCCTCAGCTAAAAACCCCACTATCTGCATTATCATACAAGTGGAAATATCTCCGGATTGCACAAAGCTTTAGCTCACAAGTTATCCAGCTCACAATACAGTCCCTCAATGCTAATCATAGACTGAATAGACACAACATATGCCTTTCCTCAGTCCTCCAAGCCTCCTATTTTCTTGCGCAGTTTCTCCTGGGTCCTCTGGCTGCCACCTGTGTGAATTCACCTCTCACACAACTCACCAAACTCAGAAGTAACTGCGCAATCTCCAAGGAATGAATTCCTTCTGCATGCAAGAGATATCCCTCAATGGAATATTCCTGCAACTGATAGTACACTGTCCCATCATCTGATCTCAACTAGGTCTCTGACTAAACTGACATGCATGAGTTATTTATGAGAGAATATTCAGTTATCTGAAGTACAGTAGTTACATGCATGCATGCATTAACTAACTGAACTCACAATTAGTTCCACAAATTGTTGGAACTAATCTGATTGGACTTAACTCAGTTTAATTGAGCTAACTAATTACAACTCCAAGTACAACTCATCCTAATTACTTTAATTAAGGGATAACTTCCTCAATCAAAGGGAAAACTATTGCATGTCTTCACATAGACTTCATGTTTGTTTTTTTCCAGCTAATTAACTGAAGATGAATTATTTATTTATTTTTCAAACAGCTGCTAAGATCAAATTCGAATTTTAATTCTCAATTTTAGTTCAGGGACAAACTAAAATTGGAATGTATCCCGAAATGCTATTTATAGCAATGATATTTTTAGCACTTCTATAATTATCATTTATTGTTGCTATATTCAACACTCCCTCTCAACAAGAAAGGTATTATCTGTCACCCCAATCCTGTCTCTATGGAACTCAAACTTGCATTTTGACAATGTCTTAGTTAAAATATCTGCGTCCTGCTCCTCGGTCGAAACATACAGCAACAACATGATCCTCTTCACCACATAGTCTCAAAGATGATGATACTGGATATCGATGTGCTTGGACCTGTCATGAAATATTGGATTCTCAGAGAGTTTGATACAACTCTGATTACCGCAATAGATCACAGTTGGATCCATCCTCTGACCCAACAATCCAACTATAATTTTCTGCATCCAAATGGCCTCACATGTTGCCTGACTGGCAACCATGTATTCAGCCTCTGTTGAGCTAAGTGAAACTGACCTCGGTCTCCTGCTGTACCAAGAAACTGCAGCGGAACCAAGGTTGAAAATTCCTCCTGAAGTGCTCTTCCAGTTTGATGGACTCCCTGCCCAATCTGCATCGGTGAAGCCCTGAAGCTTCACTCCCTCTATCCATCTGTACCATAATCCATACTGAGATGTTCCTCTGAGATATCTCAGCACATGCTTTGTTGCCTTCCAAAACAACATGGTAGGCTGAACCATAGCTTGACTCAGCTAGTTCACCGCAAAGCACAAATCTGGTCGTGTGTCCACTAGATACATCAATGAACCCACAAGCTGCCGATAAATAGTAGCAGCTACTACCTCACCTGAAGTGGCATCCTCCTTCCTCCAATTACCTGCTAGAGGAGTCTGCATGGGCTTGCACTTCTCCATGTGGAATTGCCTGAGTATCTCATTGGCATACTTACCTTGAGACACAAACACTTCCCCATCCTTCTGCCACACTTCCATGCCTAAAAAGTAGTGCATAAAACCCATGTCTTTCATCTCGAATTCTCTTGCAAGGTCCTCCTTGCAAGACTTGATCAACTGATCATCACCTATCAATATCAGATCATCAACATAAAGAACAATGATTAATGGCTTACCTTCTACCATGATGTGGTAAAGATTCGCATCTACTTCACTCTTTGTGAAGCCCAACTCGGTGAAATAGCTGTCAATCCTAGTGTACCAAGCACGAGGTGCTTGCTTTAGCCCGTATAAAGCTCTCTTGAGTTGGCACACATGCGACTCACAATCAAAGGTCTCAAATCCTTCTGGCTGCTCTATGTACACCTCTTCCTCAATCTTGCCATTGAGGAACGCAGTCTTCACATCCATTTGATGGATATTCCAACTCATCTGAACTGATAGTGCCAACATCGATCTGATAGATGAGTACCTTGCTACACGAGCAAAAGTCTCATCATAGTCGATCCCCTCGACCTGTGAGAAACCACGGGCAACAAACCTTGCCTTATGTTTCTCAACACTACCATCAGCTGCTTGCTTTACCTTGTAAAGCCATCTGGAACTCACCACTGACTTGTCCTTCAGTCTTGGGACAACATCCCAAACATTGTTCTGAACGATGGAGTCGTACTCCTCCACCATAGCATCAACCCAGACTAGTTGCTGCATTGCTTCCTCGAAGGAAGATGGTTCGGTCTCTACACACTCCCCAACTAGGGCCATGTAACCAGTGTACCGCTCGGGTGATCTCCTCTGTCTGCGTTGAGAGGATGGTTGTCCCACATTCTCTCTTGCATCCATCACCAATATGTTAGCTTCCCTTGAGCGTTTCAACCCATCTCTAGAAGACTCTGCATGAGTGGATGTCTCCACTCCCAAATCCTCTACATGTGGCTACTCCACATCAGTATAAGGCTCCTCCTCCTTAGGAACCAAAAGTTCCTCCTCTGCATGCAACTTGAGCTCCCTTTCAAGGGACACTCGCATGGCTTTCTGCTCGTCGAACTTCAGATCTCTACGTACCACTATCCTATGACTGGTAGGCAAGAACACCTGATAGTTGTGGGGCGTATCCATGTACCCCACAAGTATCCCCAACTCAACTATTGGATCTAGCTTTTTCTGGGCACCTTTGGTCACATGGCAATAAACCAATGATCCAAAGATCCTGAAGTGACTCACATCTGGTCTCTTCCTGGAAAAGGCCTCTATTGGTGTCTTCATCCCCAGTATACAATGTGGGCTTCTATTCTGCAAGTATACTGCTGTATTGCATGCCCCAGCCCACAAATGAAGTGATTGGCTTTGGTCATGGAGCATCGCCCGAACTGCTCCCACAATCGATCTGTTCTTCCTTTCGGCCACCCCATTCTACTGTGAGTTATGGGGTGTCGTCAACTCCCATTTAACTCCTTCTACTGCACAAAAGTCCTTAAATTGTTGGGAGACATACTCTCCACCATTGTCGCTTCGCAAGGCCCTTATTTTCTTTCAAGATTCCTTCTCTACCAAGGCTTTGAACTCAAAAAACATTGAGAAGGTTTGATCCTTCTTCTGCATGAAGTAGATCCAACATCTACGAGAAAAATCATCAATAAAAATAACATAGTACCTTTGTTTAGCGGTGGATGCTGTAGAGAATGGTCCACACACATCTGTATGAACTCGCTCCATGATTGCTCCAGCTCCAATGTCTCGATCCTGAAAGGAAGATTTTGCATACTTACCCAAGTTACAACCTTTGCATGTATCCACTTGCTCCAGTTTTCCCTTAGGAAGTCTGGTAGAAATTAGTTGCATGATCTTCAAGGCCCCATGGTGCAAGTGGCCCAATCTTCTATGCTATAGCTCGCCAACATCTTGGCTCTGCACCAACTCTTCTTTGGAACTCAATGCAACACAGTCATCTACCTACAGCTTGTAGAGATTCTTAACTCGAATCCTAATCCTCTTGGTCTGTCTAGTGCCGATATGCCTTAGGAATGCCTTTCCTTTACTAAAGACTACATCATAGCCTTTGTCTTCCAGCATAGCGACGAACACAAGATTCTTCTTCAGACCAGGCACATACTTTACATCAGCCAGGGTGAGAGGCGCTCCATGCTCCCTCCGAAACACAATCGTACCTTGACCTGAAACATGGTACTTTCCATCATTGCCCATCTTGATGCACATCTAGAGGTCCTTCTCCTCCAAGGTACTGAATAGATTCTTGTCATCGGTCATGTGGAATGAGGCTCCACTGTCCAGGTACCAAACACATCCCACCATCGATGAAACCATGCATGCGATGAGGGTGAAATCTAATTCGAACTGTGAGGCCAATGCCTCACCATTTGATCCCTTCGAGGATCCCTTCTTGGATTTCTTTTGTGGACAATTCGTAGCATAATGGCCCACCTCATGACAATGAAAGCATCTCACTTTCGATTTGTCAATCTTATTCCCACCATGAGAAGAACTAGATTTGGAATGGGACACCTTCCCTTTCCCTTTCCTCGCCTTACTTGCTAAGGCTAGATTTTCTTCATCATCTTGCTTTGATAAAGATCCATTTATGGTGCTTCTCCCTATCTTATCCTGCATCAGATCCGACCAAAGTCATTCCCAATCTGGCAGCTTCTCTCTTCCATTTACCAAGTCTTGGTAGCTATGCTAGCTCTTAGGAAGACCGAGGAGAGCAAGACTCACCATGTCATCTTCGGTTGTTGTGATCCCTACACTTCCAAGCTCATCCCTGCAGGTGGTGAGCATGTTCGGATCTGTAGAGATTGTGTCGCCCTTTTCACACTTGATTTTCCAAAGCTTGTCTTTTAGCGCCAGCTCCCTCTGATCGTTGTTGTTCTTATATAGATCCTTCAATGTTTTCCACATTGAAAATGGTGTCTCCTTCCCATGAAGACTCAAGACAATGTGGTCTCGAACTCCCTCCAGAAGAAATCTCCTCACTCTAGCCACACATTTCTTCCATTCCGCCAATTCTTGGGCATTAGCAACTGCTAGCTTGGGGACTTCTTGATCAATGAAGTCCTTCAAATCGTTGTCCTCTAATACCACTTCCATGCGATCCTTCCAGGCTATATAATTCGAGTTGCCATCAAGGGCATACTCGAGTCTCAAACCGTTGAACACCAATGGTGAAATTTGAGATGTGATAAGAATTTAATTTCTATAATTAGGAACGTCAAACTTCGAACTTCTCCCTTCTTTATATATTGTTCTTCGCTTTGATCAACTTTTCTCCGATACCATGTAGAAATTCTCACTGTAGATCACCTGATAATGTAATATACTAAAGCAAAATACTTGATCTACTTCTACAAATAAACTTGTGGAAGCTTAATTGATTTTGAGCAAGATCAAATAGAACACATATAACAGAGACTGAGAAATCAATCACACATGAACACAGAAGAATACTCTGGGGAAAGCCTCAGCTAAAAACCCCGCTATCTGTATTATCGTACAAGTGGAAATATCTAGGGATTACACAAAGCTTTAACTCACAAGCTATCCAGCTCTCAGTTCAATCCCTTAATGTTGCTCATAGACTGAATAAACACAACATATGTCTTTCCTCGGTCCTCCAAGCCTCCTATTTCCTTGCGCAGTTTCTCCTAGGTCCTTTGGCTGCCACCTGTGTGAATTCACCTCTCACAAAACTCACCAAACTCAGAAGTAATTGCGCAATCTCCAAGGAATGAATTCCTTCTGCATGAAAGAGATATCCTCAATGGAATATTCCTGCAACTGATAGTACACTGTCCCATCGTCTGATCTCAATTGGGTCTCTGACTGAACTGACATGCATGAGTTATTTATGAGAAAATATTCAGTTATCTGAAGTACAGTAGTTACATGCATGCATGTGGTGAGCTCCAGTATTGCAGCAATAATGCTGCAACTCCTAGGACTCCCTTCTTTACTTTTATCAACCCGGTAGTTCGTAGCAAACTTGGAAGCGACGGTGTTGTATGCACAAGTACTAGCTCTTGCCGCAGTTGTCACTTGGTCAGCTGGCATAAGTCCGCTAGGGCTCAAGCCAACTTCTATGAGCTTTGAGAAGAAGCTTGTTAACTGATGGATGGAAGCTAGTCTCGAAGCAAGCTAGTTTATTTGTGCAAAGAAATTGAGAAACTGAAGGAAAGCACAAACCCTAGCAAACCCTAATTCTACTAGCTAGTCCTACCGACGCAAAGGAGAGAATGCAAGCTACTGAAAGAGATGCCATTACTTCTATGAAGGTAAAATACATGTGTCTAGACTACCTCTATCTGAAGAAAACATCTTTTTGTATTTTTGAATAAGTCGTCAGTTTCATCATGCATAGGCTTTCACTGTTCTTGACTGTGCAGGGGTGGATTAATGAGGAGAAATGCTTGGAAGAGGTCGAGAAGGTTTAGAGAGGGTCTAAGGAGTCCCTAACACCCTTCCAGAGAGTTTCACAAAGTTTGGCTATCAAGAAACCTCATTTGTGAGCTTCTACAGGAAGTCTGCAGGGGTTCTACAAGATGTTCAGGAATTTCTACAGGATGTTCAGAAATTTCTACAGGATGTTTAGAAATGGGATTTTGGAGGATGGATGAGTGAGGGAAGATGAAGGAATAGGTATGGAGGTAGGATAGGGGTCTGAAGTGGCCCAGGGACTGGTGGATGGAGTGGGGAGAAGGTGTAGATGGCCGAATTGGCTCAAAGAAGGCTGAAACAATGGTTGCACAAAAATGTAGGGTTACGTGGGCAAGATGACAAATGTGAGACGAGAAACCCAGTTAGGAGATGGAACATATGGTTCTGATGAAGTTTGGGTGGATGAAGAAGTGGTAGAGATGCTCTGCACCATGTACTTTTAGCTGAACCCACAAAGACTTGCAAGTAACCAAAGTCCTAGCTAATCTAATCTAGCTAACAGAGAAGTGACTGAACAACAACTTTATTTGCAAGGAAACCATATATGTCAACTATGCAATGAAACATTTCAAAGATCTGAACATGTAACCAACTTCTGCAAATGAAAATCGTACACTAGCGATTGCATGGCAAAGCAAAAATAGTGTTTTTGTTTGGGATAGCAACGTTACTTCGATTCCAGCCCCTGATCCAATGAGAGAGAGGTGAAACCAAAGGTGTTTGTTGGCCCTTTTTTTGGAGCTTTTTCCTTGTTGGTGTCCTACCAATCTATTATAAACATCAAAAGCATGTTTAACCATAAATAGTGGCCTAGTTAATCAACACAATTTAATCTGCCTAACAGAAATACGTTTGCAAATGCATATAAGGAAAAACAACGATGCATAAAGGAAAGATAACAGTACATAAAGGAGGCCTTTGGCTCTCAGGTTGGGCCCAACCCTAAGAGCTACGGCTCCTACAGAGAACTCAAAGCTGATATAAAATAGGACTGCTTGTCATTATCAAAAAATAGTCATCAACCAAAAGTTATGCCAAAATGGCTAAAAGAAAACGAGCTGAAAGTGATAGCACTATAGTGCAAAAAATGCAATGGTTTGAAAAGTAAACTACGAAGGCTGAGGCCTTCTCACTTATACATCACGAGGGCCCTAGCAGGCCTCCTAAATTCAAGGGACTCGGCTGTCCCAACTGTTAGTAGACAGTCCCTTTTCCAAAATCTGCTTGGCTGCCTTCAAGATTCGTTTTGGTGGCATGTGAGCTCGGAGTTGAGGGTGGAGATCCCGAGGAAGGTCTATTTAATGTCAGAGACAACCCCCCTACGAATTCTCACCTCAGCTTGGTTGTCACCTAGCCCATGATTGCTCGGTTTTTCCCCAACATGTATCCAAAAAACCTGAAATAAGCACATGTTAGCCACCTAGGTAGAGTGACCACCCTTATTCGTTCAAATGACATAAACATACTAAAAAATAATGCATAATCTATGAAAAATAGAGGATTGAACAAGGATAATTAGGCAAAATGAGCCCAATAAGTTACCCAATTTGGGGCTCATCATCACCCCCTGCTAAATGGGTTGCTCATCCTCTGAGTAACTAGTCCAGCTCCTCGTCCTTAATTGCTTTGATCGCCTCCCTCACATCCCAGGCTTCTAAAGTAATATCTTCTTCATTGTCATGGAATCCAACCTTCCTTTCCACCTCTTCCCACTGCTTATGCTCTTCTTCTTCTGTGCCTCCTTCTAGCAACCCCAAAAGCAAAGGTGGACTTAACTTGAGGCCTATCCAGTTGGCCTGAAGATTCTGCATAGACTTTTTGTAGAGAGGCACTCGTGCCAAGGCCTCCCTCATTCTAGTTGGGGTGTGGTATTCCCTAATTTTGAGGCTGTGGGACAATGTGTTCCACCTACGGGTGCAAGCATGAACACAGTTATCCCCCAATAGTCGCTCCATATCCTCAAAGTGTGCTATGGCCTGAGCCTGCCGATTCATGTACTCTAATAGGGCCTGAGAGTCGATTGCTAGGTGCTGGTGGGCGGATATCAATGCTGAGGGGTCCCCTGGCTCTGCTCTAATCAGCAGTGGTTTCTGTAATTCGCGGTCCATGACATTCCTGACCTCTGCTGCTCTCTTTTCTTCATGGTTTAGCCATGAGGTCATGGCCATAAGCTGCATGTCCCCTACTGCTGTGTTGGGGTCCCACGAGGTCACGTTGGGAAGGGCCAAATTATGAAGGTAGAACTCTGATAACTTGGACTTGTCTTCTGACGAACTGCTGTTACATAAAGCCATGAATTGTTGGGGGTTTTAGATTTGAGTGATACCCCTCTGTGCCAAAGTGTTGATCTGAAATTGCATCCAATGATCCCTGAGGTATAGGGCGTAGGATTTGGCCAGCTGCCTACATTGCAGAGCTTCCATTGCCCAACTAGCCATGCAGGCCAGTTGGGCCTCCTTCTCTTGTATCTGTTGTTTTAGAGATTGTATCTCTAGGCATGCTTGCAATTCTCTTTCCTGTAGTTGTCGGTTTAGTGCCTCAAGTTTAGCTTGCATTCCTTCTTTCCTCTGAGGCTCTTTTGTGGTGTATTTGGTTGTTGTGGCCTCCTCCTGGTGCTGTTGTTCTCCCAAGAGGTGAGGCCTGTCTTCTTTCCTCTGTCCTTGTAGCTGTAGCTGCTGTCTAAGCAGCTCATTCTCTTCTTGTAGCTTGGCCTGCTGGTAGCTCTCCACATGCCGTACCTGTGCCGATTCTCTTTGGGCCTCCTTGAGCTTTTCCTCCAAAGGACTTATATCTGCCACCCCCTAGGATTTAGCGATCTTCATCCAAGTGTGGGTCCTTACTCTTTCTTCCTCTAGTGCTAGGAAAAGTGGCACAGTGAATTTTTTAGGAATGATTTTCCTGGCCTCTAAGAAGTTATAATAAGAGCCCAGCCTGGGCTGGGGGCTTGGTTCCATAATGGTATCAACCTTCTCTTCCTCCCGTGATGACTTGGCTGCTTTTTCCTCCATCTTTTTGGTCTCTTTCAGCCTAGCCAATGTTTCATGTAGAGCAGCCTTGGCATCCTGTAGAGAGGCCTCCGAGTTCAATTTCTCCATCCTTTCCTTCCATGTGGATGTCTTCCAGCTTCCCCGCTCATATATTATGGATGTCTTTTGTTTGGATGGGGTGTCTTCAACTGTAATTGGTCCTTTGGACTGTTTCTCCTTTGGTCTACCAGTTTTAATCCTTGTGCTTCTTCTCACCTTAAAATACATGGAAGGCTCCCTCTTCCGCTTTTCTTTCTGCTTGGGAGATGTGCTGAGGGCGGTCAGCACATCTGCTGCCTCCCTAGCTAGAATCTCAGGAGATTCTTCCTTCCCTTGCCCTTTTTTCAGACTTCCTGTAGAAATTCTTGTGCTGACTGGTTTCTGGCTTCCTGGAGAAGCAGTTTTTGGACTTCCTGTAGAAATGGCCTTCTGGCTTCCTGTAGAACCAATTGGCACTGTTTTGGCTTGCTTGGCTGGGGGTGCTTTTTCCTTTAGCTTGACTGTGGCTACCTTAGGTGTGCCTTCACTTGATTTGACTTTTTCAGTCCTTTCTACCCTGCTTTGCAATCTCCTCTCCCTCAGTGTTTGTGTCATTTTTCCACCCACCGTTTTGGCCTCAACAGCTTGGCCTTTCTCTCATGTCTCTTTCTGTCTTTGCTTTGGTGGTTTGCTTGGGGTTTCCTAACCCTTAGCTTTCTTTTCTGCCTCAATGTGCTCCTTCTCCTCGCTTCTGGAGGAAGTGAGTTCCTCGGCCAAAATTTGGATGTCATCATCCTTAGACATATTTCGAAAAATCTCCCAGGAGAGAGGGACAGTGTAGGTATAGAGTGCATCTTCTACTAGGAGCTTGATAAGCCCATGATGGGCCAGCTGGTCTGGTGTCCCCTCCCTCAGCTTTGTGGCACACTCAATCAAGGATTGTAGGAGGAAGTAGAGGATGCTCAACTTTTGTTCCGTGGGCAAATCCATTTGGTGCCTGAGTTCAGTTAGCAAACGAAAGTGATAACCATATATGATGTTGAACCGCCCCTCACAGGTAATATATTTCATAATTTGAAGGCTGACTTCGCTCCAAAATGGCTGTAGGCTGGTTCTCCGGACCCCATTCTTATCCTCTGAAAACTGTTCCTCTGTTAAGAAGAATTCCTTTTTAGCCTTTTGGCCCAATTTCCTCTCCTCTTTATCCCAGGGTACCCCCATTGGTAGATAAGTGACTCTGCTAATGAGTTGTGGGGTGAGCTTTAGGGTCAACCCTCTGAAGTTGACAGTGGCTAGTGTCTTTGATTTAGGCTTCAGGGACCTTAGGAATTCCTCTATTATTTCATCATCGTGACCTTGAATTTTGTCACAGAAGGTCATCCAGTTTGCACGGGAAAATAAGTCTACCACCTCAGGAGTTTCTCGTAGTTTCTTGGAGTCCGAGGGCTCCTTTTTGATAAACCCTCCTGGCATGGTGAAAAATACTCTGTTTTGGCTTGTGCTTTGAGCAGAAAGGGAATTCTATGTGTGTTTCCTCCTCAGAATGTTGAAAACGGTATCTGCAGGCCACTTCGTATCAATTCCCCGGTTTTAAAACTTGACTGCCCATGTACAGAAGGACGACTCGGGTTTTCTCTAAATAAAGTGCAGAGCTATGTTTCCAGCATACACATAATCATGTAAAATTCACAGTTTTTTCACCGGTTAGCCTTGAAAGTGTCTCAACTTCTCTACAAGAGGAATTTACTCAGGACTCGTGGAGAAAATCTTGGACGCAAACCAACGAAGACAATTTCATGCAACCACAAGTAAACTGCTATTTGGATTCACAGACAGACTTGCTTTTAAATTTTTTCTACCCCAGCACGTCGAATTCACCACCTTTTGAAATATTATGCATGGGAATGGTGTGTTCGGGCCTACCTCTCTGAGAATTGCCACCCTCGACGTAGACAGTCCAGGCTTCTTCGTAATGCCGGGTTTCCTGTAGCGCACCTTCCTGTAGAAAGCTTTTCCGGCTTCTGGAGGACGTCAAGATGGTTCTGGACAAGTCTAAGATGCGGAAGGATGTTGGAACAGGCCGAGAATCTCGGGCTAACAACTTGCAGAGGAGGAGGACGCGTACTCTGCTGCAAAAACGGTTGCAAGTGCGAATGACAGCGGTTCACCGTGAGTTATTCGACCAGGCAATTTGAATTGCTGCGCAATCCATGGCGTGGGGGTGAGATATCCAGGCCGATCCGTTAGCCAACGTCACAACCATCATTCTTCGGCATGTCTCTGACAGCCAAATCCTTCCTTCTGCCATTCACCGCCGCCATTTCTATCACACTGTCGATTCTCCCTGACTGGACACTTCCCACGTGTCAACTACCCGTCTTTTTGGCATAACCGAGCTCGTTCGGATCCCACGAGGCCATCCGACTAGCTGTGGGTGTTCAGTTGACTGGCCACCAAACTTGTTCAATCCGCCCATTTCACAGTCATGCAAATTTTAGAGTATAGTTCATGCAATTCGACGAATAAGGTTAGACACTTAGCTGTGTGGCCGTGGACGTGTTTTACAGGCTTCGGGACGTGGGATGCTGGATTTGCTTGTTGTTGCTTTGTGCACGGGTGTTGGAGCTCCTCTTTCGTTGGCTGATGCTGGATACAAGACTTCGGGACCCGACCCTCTGGTAGTAAATGTTGCATGCACCGGCTTCGTTTGATTTGAGCTGCTGGTGTCTCCATAGTATGTGCTCCAGCCGAATCAACTGCTACAGGATTCCTGTAGGATATCCTGTAGCCGTTTCTCCTCCTGGGGTGCATGCTGAAACAAACAAAGTTGCGTTCACGAATGAAGGGTCCTGATGGAGCCTTGACAGGTAAAGTGTGCGAGCCTCTACATGCTTGCTTTGTCACTTGAAAAAAAAAAAACAAATTTTAATCTGAGGAAACAAGATTCTTGTATGATTGTGCAGGAATATTCAACCAGATTGTGGCAATGGTGGTGGAAGGAGATGAAACAAGTGGAGGATGAAAGAAAAGAGTGGTTGCATGCCTCATTAACAGATTTCAAGCTTCAAACCCCTCTTCATAATCGATTCTGGCCCCTGATCCAATGAGGAAGAGGTGAAACCGAAGGTGTTTGTTGGCCCTTTTTCTGGAGCTTTTTCCCTGTTGGTATCCTACCAATCTATTCTAAACATCAGAAGCATGTCTAACCATAAACAATGACCTAGTTAATCAACACAATTTAATTTGCCTAACAAAAATACGTTTGCAAATGCATATAAGGAAAAACGACGATGCATAAAGGAAAGATAACAGTACATAAAGGAGACCTTTGGCTCTCAGGTTAGGCCCAACCCTAAGAGCTACGGCTTCTATAGAGAACTCAGAGCTGATATAAAATAGGACTGCTTGTCATTATCAAAAAATAGTCAACAACCAAAAGTTATGCCAAAATTGCTACAAGAAAACGAGCTGAAAGTGACAGCACTATAGTGCAAAAAATGCAATGGTTTCAAAAGTAAACTACGAAGGCTGAGGCCTTCTCATTTATACATCACAAGGGCCCTAGCAGGCCTCCTAAATTCAAGGGACTCGGCTGTCCCAACTGTTAGTAGACAGTTCCTTTTCCAAAATCTGCTTGGCTGCCTTCAAGATCCGTTTTGGTGGCCTGTGAGCTCGGAGTTGAGGGTGGAGATCCCGAGGAAGGGCTATTTAATGTCAGAGACAACCCCCCTACGAATCGTCACTCAGCTTGGCTGTCACCTAGCCCATGATTGCTCGGTTTTGCCCCAACATGTGTCCAAAAAACCTGAAATAAACACGGGTTAGCCACCTAGGTAGAATGACCACCCTTATTCGTTCAAATGACATAAACATACTAAAAAATAATGCATAATCTATGAAAAATGGAGGATTGAACAAGGATTGAACAAGGATAATTAGGCAAAATGAGCCCAATAAGTTACCCAATTTGGGGCTCATCAGCATGCATTAACTATCTAAACTCACAATTAGTTCCACAAACTGTTGGAACTAATCTAACTGGACTTAACTCAATTTAACTGAGCTAACTAATTACAACTTAGAGTACAACTCATCCCGATCAATTTAATTAAAGGATAGCTTCCTCAATTAAAGGGAAAATTGTTGCATGTCTTCACATAGACTTCATGTTTGATTTTCTCCAACTAATTAACTCAAGATGAATTAAATAATTATTTTTCAAACAAACGCTAAGATCAAATTCGAATTTTAATTCTCAATTTTAGTTCAGGGGCTAACTAAAATTGGAATGTATCCCGAAATGCTATTTTTAGCACTTCTATATTTAGCTTTTCTTGTTTCTATTTTCAACAGATCGCACCTATACCTCCCTACAGTGATGGCCCTATGAGGAGAGTCTTCAAACTGATTGTGGAGACCTTTCAGGATTTGGATAACAGTGAGGGCCCTACCTTTGGGAAGAGGCTAGAGATTCTAGAAGTCACGGCCTTGGTTAAATCTTATGACCTCATGTTTTAGTTGGAGTATGATGATTTGATCCTACATATGTTCCAATTCTTCTTCAGCATTAAGAGACATCTTCCTAGCAGAGCCATAACACACATGCAATCCATTTTGTCCTCGTGTATGAGAGGCCATGATGTCATTTGCAGGAGGCTGCAGTCTAGGTTGTTGGCCATTTGGAGGGAGGAATAGTTGGTTTCATCTACTGCTTATGAACTAGCCGAAAGGTTAGTTAAGCAGAACATTGAGTTGTTCAGGAGATAGTTGACCCAGGAAGAATTGTAGTGGATTTGTGGTAACCAACCATGTAGCAAGAATGAGCTAAGGAGGAAGGGCCTTTGCTTCATCAGCAAGGAACCTTGGGGACCTGACCACTCATGCTTGGGAGATGCAGAGGAGATGGAAGGTAGAGCAAGAGGATATTCCTTCTGTATTTTAGGATGGGGACTCTTCTTTGGATGAGTCCATCGGGCCATACAAGCATGCCTCTAGGGAGCATGAGCAGTCATGTGGAGTTGTTGTCAACAAGCCAAGTTTATATTCCGATATGTATGGTGAGCAGTTAGTGGACCCTATGGGAGACATTCAGGATGATGATTCGCCCGTGATTATTTAGCTGAGCAACATAGGGTGGAGCATGAGTTAGCTGAGGATGAGGATGTGCACAATATCCATGATGAGCCTTTTGGGGAGAGTTAGTTGGAGGTTCATATTGAGCCCAAGATGGATGAGTAGCCACACTTAGGGTTAGCCATTGATGAAGAGCAGACAAATGTACATACAGATTACAGGGGGGTAGTATTTGCAGACATTTTTCCTCAGGAGGTGCTCGAGGCTGACATGATAACTTTGTAGGAGGTTAGTCGACTAGAGGGTCATGGAGTTTTTGGACAAATGAGAGAGGATTTTCTGGAGATGGTGGTGCATCCATATTTGGTCCCGTCCATTGATGAGGTGCAAATAGGTGCAGTGGCAACCAATAGAGCTATGGTATTTCCAGGCCACAGACCTCTTCATGAGTACATAGACAGGGCTTGTAACACATCTTGCCCACTTTTGCCTATTATGGAGAGAGGGGCAGGTTTCCTTGGACCGATTTTGCTGGTTGATAGGGTAGATCATCAGGAGTTAAGCATGGACCAGTATCAACCTAGTAGACATATTCCTTGCACATGTGTCCATACATCAGATTGGCGGGAGATTATGAGTTGGTATCCTATTGATGGAGTATCATTTTTAGTCAGGATCATTGTACTGTGGGAGCCCTTAGATGTGAGGGGTACTATATGCTCCAGTTGGCATCAAGATGTAGGCTGGCCGCTCATTAGTATTTCAGCACAACATAAACATGGTGAGATTGACCTTGGTCTATACCAAGGGTTGGATTGGAGAGAGGTGATGAGCTGGTATTCAATTGAGGGAGCAGTAACCATAGCTGGAGACAAAGCACAACTAGAGCCATGGGACATGGGTGTTGATGAGTGGCCATGGTGACATTGGGATCTGGGAGGATCTGTTGATCGCAGGTCGAGTCAAAGTTTAGTCTGGGATCTAGGCATTGAGGGATCCGTTCTTGGTTGGGTGACACAAAGGTATGGCATCACCCAATGGTTTGTATGGGATCTAGGTATTGATTCTCAGTTGCATGGGACTGCCAGATTTGTCGATAGATATGGATTGCTTGAGGGCAAGCAATATTGGGGTGGAGGATTTTTTATGTTCCTTTTTCTGGTGTTCCTTATGGCATGGTTAGGATGGAATTTCAGAGTCGTGGGAAAACAAGTCACAGGTATAGGTTGGCATCATCAGTAGGCCTAGGGGCCTTTGGAGGGGTTTTGAGGAGTTTTTATGAGGTCTGATGGCATTCGCTTGGTATATTCCATCATCTGCACAATTTGCCTTTCATTTCGTTGCATTCCGACAACTTTCAAAAATAGAGTTATTAATGGGTCTGACTCAATTAGTTATGCTTAAGGTGGCATTTTGGGAGGAATACTTGGCAGAACACCTTAGTGTATAGCTCATTGGAACTGAAACAAGAATATATACTAGATGGGATAGTTAAAAGTGATTTTTAGTGACCTAAGGAGGCATGGTGGCCAATTTACCACTTTCCCACATTAAAAAGAAAATTTTAATTAAGGGAAATTTGCTTAATGATAAAATAATAATAAAATAAGAGCTTCTAGAGGGGTCCATCAGATCTATAAAAAGAGGAGGAGGAGACCATTATAGGACATCTTGGATTTGATATTACTTCTTGTATGAGAGATTGAGAGCCCGATTCTCTACTTCAGTCGTAGCCCTAGGACGGAAACCATTGGGTGATTCAGTGAGATTGGGCGAGCACCCATCTCCCCTTGCTGAATTCATCCAGAATTCAGAGGAGAGCTCAACAATGACATTTTAGTTCAGTTTTGGAAGGCCAACACAACATTGGAGCAGATTCTTGACGTCAATTTTCCATTTCATCTATTTTGTTGTATTAACATGAAAACCCCAGTTCCTTATTATAATAAAAGCTGAGATTTCTGCTCATTGTATTATCGAATTGTATGCATTTTATTAGTTATATATTTTACATGGCAATCTTCTGTTAAGTAAATGGTAATTTTAATGGAGAAATTTTGGTTAAGATAGATTTTTGCAAAAATTAGCAAAATATCCCACTTGGGACATTACAAAGTCCTAAATGTTCCAAGAATCTTGAGGCCCAAGCGGATTAACTAGTACAAGCAAAGACTAATCATGTTCCTTAGGTCCCTCCTGATTCAAAAGATGAAGAAGACCTAGATCAAGACCCCCCAAAGAAAACTCATGCATTGGAAAAGTTTTCTCCAAAGGTCTCCTCTGCATTAAAAGATGAAGAAGCTGGTAGGATGGTCGAGAAGAAGTTGAAATCCTCCTTTTCTTCCCCTTTCTATTCAAATCTGCTTAAAAACCAGACTTCCTCCCCACTAGTGATAAGAAACAAGAAAGATCATAATAGAAAGAACTTCAATCCTAACTCCCATGGGTCGTCTTCTAGCAATTTATAGAAATGTTTTGTTTCTGCATTTTCTTGTGCAAGCAATTTGTTAAAATTTACTCTTGCTCCTAGGAAGCAGTACGAATAAACATTCAAAGATTTTTTTGGACCTTTTCTGCACCTGTTCTTATTGGGAGGAGACTGCTTTTAGTCTTTTTAGAATCATGTGAGGCAAAAACAATGTAACTCCTAATGTACTTGCATCATCCAAGTGCAAATTTTCAATATAATCTACATACTCATTGCTGTTAAAAAAAGAAAGAGAGTACCCAATCTTGCCATCCTTATTTGGTGTCTCTTTTAGCTATCATATCTGCATTTTACATTTCCAAAGTCAAAACTACATCAAACATACTAACATTAACCAAAACAAAAAAACAACTTTGCCACTCATATCTATAATCTATACTTCCAAAATCACAACTTAGTTAAACATGCTAACATTAATCAAAATAAAAAATATGTGATATCACATATGCAATTTTTTTTTAAGGGGAATTTATAACATTTGAATTATTTTAACGAGGTCTCGATTTAAAGTCAATGATTACCAATATAACTTTTAGGTTACTGCCACAACAACCTGCAAATATGTCTCTAATAGGTAACTTATGCATGCGCAAGGGTTGAGGCATCCTTCGTAGTAGGGGCATCTACCCTTTTTAACGTTATCACAATGAACCAACATGCTCCTTTGCAGAAATTGAAACTAGATAAAGAAAAACAAACCATACTCCCAACTACTCAAACTAAAATCCAAATCCAAAATTTAAAGGAGTTGTCTATAATGCGACTTTTTGGAGATTCCGGTGACGGAATCCGGCAGAAGAAATGAGGTTAAATCTTGATTTTTAGCAGTTAAAATGGTTTTTTAACTGCATATTTGGATTCAGCGCCCTGAAAAACCCCTGGGAGCCATTGATTGTGCAGAAAACTAGCTATCAAACTTAGGATTCCAATGAATTGCTGCCGGATTTTGACCAGAAAAATCCGCCGGAAAGGCTTTCAAAAAGTCGCGTTATAGACTACTGCAAATTTAAAACCAACCATTACAACCATAAATATTAAACTAATACCAACCACTAAAGACTATACCTAACAATTTACTTATAACTTAAAAAAACAAAACGTCATAATAAAACACTCACCTTTTTAACTCACAATAAACCAAACACTCACCTTTTTAACTCACAATAAACCAACCTACCCTTTAGAAAAAATTAACCCAATTCAAACAAAACTCCAACCATCCGAACTAAAATCCGAATCAAAAACTAAAACAATCATTCACATATATATATATATGCCTATCTACGTATACCGACTCCCGAGCTCGTTAATGTATTTGTACAAGCGATTATGTTGACCACAAATATTGAAACGGGATCCTTGCCCGAGCTTGTGTTTGTCATTAAACCCCGAACGCGCGTGAAGGACTGTCATGGCAGTGCTGTCTTCTGCGCCAAATACCTTGTTGCATGGTCAATCTTTCTGTCAGCACTCTTACCCTAAGATTCCTCGGTCAATTGATGGCAGCTCATCTGGCCCAGTTCGGCGTTCTTGGGGAATGGTGCAATTGCCTCTCTTAAGCTATTCGCACGACCGCAGGATGCATCTCGCAATGGCTTCATCGGACGTGCCAGACTACTTACCAGCAACATGGTAAGAATTCCCCTCTTGTCGGCTCGCCGAACTCTTTACATTTAAAATGGCCTGAAAAATATTTCTTCAAGATTTTGGTTTTGGTCCTTTTCGCGTTCAGGTATTATTTTAAAATGTTCGGTCTGCGTGAAGTCTTTCGTATACTTAATTGATACAGATAGGGGAACTCACTTAACATATTTTCTTTTAATCGTAAGTATTCAGTTTACCAATTTTTAATCTTGATCGTTTGGGACGAATCGCCGGATGAAGTCTTGGGAGACAGTGTTTCTGTGCTCGCACTGCTCCTTTGTCACATTAGGCTTCGTTGCAAGGAAGGCAAAAAGCGCCTCTGCAAGGTCTTAACAATCTTGTCAGTCCACTTCATCGATGGAAGTTGCCTTGTCCACTTGAAAATGACAATATCTGTAATCTTTGATTAATTATAACCGTGGTCTTTCCTAGTTGTTATGAATGAGTCATTAGGATCCTTTTTTGTAAGTTTAAACGTTTTTGTTCGTCTATGGGGTGCTGTGTACCCCAACTCTGCATCAACACTGGAACAATTACCGACTTTAACATGGGAAGGGTTCTGTGAGACTTCTCTTGGATGATCAATGCCTCTACTTAATCCCCTAGTCTTTTGGACCATTGCATTAAAAATTCGTCATAGATTTCTCTTAGTTGCTGTATATTCCAAGAAATTGGAAAAAATTGATATCCAGTATATTTCAGCACGTGTAAAGGATACTGAAAGAATATAAATTTGCGTCAAGAAAGAGATGTCAAAGTCAGGGCGATGAGGGTGTTAAGACAATCAAGCAAAAGTCAAAGTAGTTATTGAAGTAAGGAAACTTGCTTCGGAAGTGTAAACGGGCTGTCAACAACCCTAGTATTGGTTGCCTCCCAAGTAATTTAAACCCTTAGTTATGGGATGCGGAGCAGGCTAAGTGGCAGTTGAAATCCAGTGTAAAAACCCGATTGCATTTCAAAGTCCAGAGTAGTGTAGAGTAATTATTAATGTGAATGAATAGGAGCATTTGAGATTATGAAGTCTCATTACGATAATAAATGCTTTCAATTATGCATGTCCTGTAAGACAGCGGTTGTTTATCTCCGCCGGAACAACTGTCGTTAGAGTGAGCAAAATAATACAAATGTATAAGAAAAGTATGTGTAGTGGTCAACCTATCCAGGAAAATACACAAATCAATCATTTGTTCAATCTCTACTGTATTTTTAAACCGTCCAAGTGATATGCAAGCAGAATATGGGAAAGATAAGAAGTTATATTCGAATTCAAGCTTCTGTGATCCATATTCTGAATATTAGAAATCTTCCAATGTGTTTTCTTCCAAAAATGTTTCTAATATTCAGATATTGAAAATTGATGTGGGCATTAAGAATCTATTGAAAAATAATGATCCTGATTCCAAGAGGGAAACCAAAAGCCCAAGGAGATTTGAAAATTAAGCACACGAGTAGAACGATGAAGATTTAAATGTCCTACTCTAAACTATACAACTGCATTGTCTGTAATATGTTACACTGTACATCAGTGTTCATAAGAAACTGTAAAAGGGGGAGACAATTTGTGTGCCAAATTCTCGACGAGGAATCTGAGGTGGAAATCATGTGCGTAGTCCACACTTGTCAAGTGAGGCTAAGTCTGAAGTTGCAAAGCAAGTATGCAGTAAGCACCAAGGTCGTATGTGTAGTGCATACGCAATTACAAGCCAAGATTTGTTTACAGTTCAAATTCGGTACAAGATTGGTAGTTATGGTAGTTGATGTTGGCGTTAGGTGTCAATCCATATATGACTTTTGTTATTGGGTGTGGGTTGTGCTGCAGCTTGCACTTAATTGTGTTCTCGAGGCTCTGATGCTGAATTCTAAAAGGTGGATATGGGTTGTGTTGTCACCTGCACTGTATAGGCACCGCAACAATGCTCTGGGTGGGGGTTGTCACTCTGATCCCCGCCCACTCTATTCTCGTTGTTTCCTAACAATAGGCTATGGGGTAGTCGCTATGGGATGCGATGAAGAAAAACAAATTGGAAACCAACTTGTTTGGAAGACACCATTGTTAAAAATATCGGTATTGGCAAAATATCGGCGAGGGTCCAGAAAATATCTTATCAGCAATATCGATGAAAATATCGGCAAGCATAAAAAATGCATAATATATTCTTTCTTTTTTTTTGTTCAGATTTCTAAACATATAAAGCAATAACAACATGAACTAAACACATTGGCACATAAATATGAAGAAGGCACTGATATATATGATGTCAAATAGAAATGATACATCAAACTTCAAAGGCGATACCAAATCTTGCTGATCCCTGATAATTGTCCAATCAAGGACTCAAACAAAATAACATCACATATATAATAATAAAACTTTAAAAGTATTTCATCATCATGAGTTATAAACTTATATGTAGCAAAAGTTGCAAAACAAATAAAACTAGCAGCTATCTATTTGAGACCATTGGCCTCTCCCTAGCAGCTTTCTTTCTGTCTTGTTCAACAATTGCTTCACGAGCTTTTTATATAACCTCTGCACTAGAAACCATACAAGGCATTACATCTGCATCATGTGCAGAGAGTCTAGCCAGATGGTATTTCAATCGTGTAACCCCTCCTGACATCTTGGTCCCACACAAGTTGCATGATATATATTCCTGATTTGCCCCACCAACCTCCCCATACTCCCAAAATGGGTCCAAGGTTTTTGGCATATTTGACATTTGTAGTAAACTAATTCAAACCTAGGGCACAAAAAAAAACAAAAAATTGGCATTAAACCCCCCAACACAAAAAATAATAAGTAATAACCACCTCATTCAAAAAAAATTACCACATTATTTGCATTTTGCAATGTGAATGAAAAATGGCAATAAGAGGGTGCATAAGAAAGTTGAAAAAAAAATGAAGCTTGTTGTCCAAATATGGAGAAAACCCTTGCATTGGTTCATGGGCATGAAAATCATAGCAAATGGAAAAAAACAAAGAAACAAATTGTTGGTAGGCAAAGAGGCCAAGCAAGCATAACCCTAAATCTATGAAAAAATCATTAACATAGGGGTTTTTAAGAACATACCTGTTAATGGAAGAAATGAAGTTTGTCTCACTATTCTTCAATCTTTGATCCACAAAAAAATTTTAGTTGGTGGTGATAATCGTTGTTTGATCCTCAAACCCTCCTTGACAACCACCACAAAACTCTTCCCCTTCCTTCTCCAACACTCAGAAACAAAAATGAAGAAAAAAACGATTTTTCCTTTTTCTAGCCGCGGCAAAACACGCCCAACGATATTTCATATCGGTTTGCGATATTTTGCCGAGATATCGCTGATATCATGGAAATATCGCGATATTTTTGGGAGCCAAAAATATCGCAATATTTTCTCGGCGATATTTCGGCTCGCCGAAAATATCGCGATATTTCTGATATTCGGCGATATATCGTCGATATTATCTTCACTGGAAGACATTGATGAATGGTCTAGCCAATTGGTTAAAATTTGAGCAAGATTGTTAATTAGATTAGATTTTAAAGTATGAGACCAGTGCCTTAATGGAGTCACAAATTTTTGCTTATAGTAATTTGGAACCAAATGACCGGATAGACACTCGTTGCTTAAGATGATTGACTAACCTGAATGATATGCAAACCTGTGACCTATGTGTGATGCAGAGATCTTGGTTATTTTTAGTTAAATGCCTAATTTAGATGTAACCTTCCATTAACTATTTTGAAGCTGGGCTACAAGGTAGGTTGTGGGAAGGAGACCAACAAGAAGCAGGCTAGGGCCTGATTAACGATACCTTCTGTTGTGCTCCTTTCACTTGATGCCTCCGGCGCTGTAGAGGTTGTGGCTTTGACGACTGCAAGGTCATTGTGTTAACCACCAGAGAGTTGCCGAGTTCCCTCAAACTAAATGAGAAGGGTTCCCCTATATTTCTATCAACTTAGCTTATGTTAGGAGGTACATTATTGTTGAAATTGGCAATTAGGGCCAAACTCCATGTGGGTCATCTTATTAATGACAACTGATATTTTTCTTGGATCCCTCTCATTGAGAGGTGTAGGATTGATCTCAAGATCATCCGATTCCGATAAGTATTAATGGAGATATGAATTTATTAGTGTTAAGGGACAATTCTTCAAGGTCGGCCAGCAACCAAATAAACCCCACTTGTGCTCAACATTTTAGTATAAATAGAGGTGGACTTCAAGTCAGTTAACACTCATCTCTTGTGATCTCACTCCCCACTCGTTTGGGTTTTTGGTGGAAGGGGAGGTCTAGAGGAGATGCCTTCTACGCAGCCCTAATGGAGAAGTCTTGGATGTGCCCTAGCCGCAGTCAAGAAGGGCAGTGAAGTTTAAGCCCTTAACGCAGCCAAGGAAAGGCTCCCTAGTCTAAGGGAGCTTCAATGCAAATCTAAGGAATCCTAGAGGGAGCCCTAGCCGCAGTAAAAGAGGCCTTGACACAACTGAAGGTAAAGCCCTCATATGTTGTCCAAATGCCCTAGCCGCAGGTCATGAAGGGACCCTAATTTGCTGCCTCAAGAGACCCTTAAACACAGCAAGAAGAGAACCTTGATCTGGTGTCTATGGAGCTCCTAATCCGAAATCCTTAAAGGTTCTAGTGCGCTATCATAATGAAGACTCTAGGAGAAGAGTCCTATACGCTGGAAGTGCAGCAAGGAGATTTGGCCGCAGGCAAAAGGGAGATGTATTACGCTGTCATAAGAAAGCCCTCAAACAGTTAGGAAGAAATCTAAACGTAGGGCTAAAAGGAGATGCCCTAACTGCTATTTCAAAGCACAGTCATAAGCCCTAAACACTATCATGAAGAGGTGACCTTAATACGCAGTGAAGGGTGATAAAGAAGCCCTTGTTCGCTGTAATAAGGTGTCTTAAAATACGCTATCATTAAAGGCCTCAATCCGCAATTGAGGATGACTGTTCTAGGAAGCCCTTACTTGTTTCACAGCTAGAGGATGATCCACAACTTTAGGAGGATGGTCATAGGGAATACTAACAATTGGTTGCTGTCCAAAAAGAAGCCTTACACAGTCACCTAGCTACTGTTGCTGTAGGTGACAACAGGGCGATGTTTGGGTATGATATGCTGGGCAAAAGTATCCAATGAGGAGGAACTATGACGCTGCTGCTTGAAGGTTGATTGGATCACTGTATAAAGGGACAAGGTTATAATCAACTGCTGGGCTAGGCCGCAGGCCATAGCCAGCAGTGGGAGGCCTCCTTAAGCGCTGCGTTCAGACCCTATAAGGCAGGGTATCGTTGGAGCAAATATGTGCAGGCAAGATGCAGTCAATACATGGACTATGGGGCTGATTTAGAATGTTGTAGCTCACAGTGTTTGTGCTCTATTCAATGTCCAGGTCTGCTATGAGATGCTTTAGTCCTTTCAGCTTACACAAGTTGCCAGATGGGCAGACTTGACATGATCATTGAAGCAGCAAAGGAGGAAGAGCATTATAGAAGGAAAGCTTCAACATTTTGGGCAATTTGTTGAGCTGCTCTAGGCCTATCATTTGTTGCATTGTGTTATCTTCATGGTGAAAATTTCTGATGTCTGATCTCTTATCTTGTCAAGTCAAAATGTTGACTTCTAATGTATATGTACTATCTCTCTTTGCTGAACTATTGAAGAACATATAAGAAGAATTGATCAAGGGTTCCCCACATTGGGATTTGTCCCTGGCTAACGCCACATCTTGTGTCCTCTTGTCTTGGCTTGTCTTCTACAATTTATATTTATGTTCTATCTGCAGTTTACATTAATGCTGATGTGATTGCTAATCTGGAAAAGATATTGAGCTAGCTGTGGAAATTGAAATAAATTGCTCTAGCAGAGAACATACCTAAAATTAACAGTTATTAGTGCAATTTAGATCTAGTATGCTTATGCAAAAGATTATGAGTGATATTTGTCTTGAGTTAAGATTGTTTGAGTTATTTAAGTACTTAGTGAGAATCTTCTTACAGAAAGAGTACTTAACAATATTAAAATGACAATCCTTAAACGAGACAAGTGTAAACTTCAACAATATTCCACAAGCTGTTTAATCAATCAAGATGCCAATCATGGCTCAACAAGATTATACGTGATAATGCCAAAGAGATGTGAAACTTAAACTCTTAAGAAACCAACAATGTTAGTCACTTTTACCATGTAAATGTTAGGAACAAGTAACAAGATATGAAAACACTTAGGCACTTTATATTCCAATGATCCTTTTTATGGGCCGTAAGTGATTAGTATGACAACAGTAAACAAGTTATGACAATAGTGAATAATTTATGACAACAATAAATAAATGTTACTTGAATGATGCCTATGTTTACTGGATGCTTCAAAATGTGCCCAATTCCCAAGTGAACTGAGAAATCAAATGTATTAGGGCCTTTAAGGTATGTTTTCAGCGAATTTTTTAGATCGGAAATATTTATAACAACAATAAATAAATCATAGATCAGCAAACAAATGAGGCCCAAGATTTCCAAAAATATTAAAATTTTGCCAAGCTGAAAAAAATCATTTTTTGGAGCTATTTAGAGAATGTGATTAAGAAATTTCAGAACTAATATGCTTATTGCAGCAGTGAAACAATGATAGATGATCAACCCAACAATGCTTAAGACAATCCCTAATATATCCAAAAATAGTAAATTTTTGCAGGAAATTGAAAATTCAAATTTCTTAACTCTTTTTAAGTATTTGATTCAGAAAATTTTGTAGACTTGATTCAACAATTTACGCAAAAAATTCCAGCAAACAAAAAGTTTAGATCTAGGTCAAATTTGAGATGCCCAAGTGGCCAAAACTCATGAAAATCAAGATTTATCAACTTTGACCATTTATTATGTGATTTTGGGATTGAATTATTAATGATTTGATTGCTGTAATAAAACAGAAGCAAAACAATGGTTTAGAAGTCAAACCCTAAGCCCAAGGCCTTGAAGATCTCGTGGTTGAAATTCGTTAAAACTTTGGGATCAGGTTGCTGCTTGAAAAATATGAATTTTGAGACCTTAAACCTGCAAAACCACGAAGTATTTAGCCTTTAAAATTCAAATTAGGATTTCAGGTCAAGCTTGGGCTGAAAATGGCTAAGGAAGGCCAAAGTTAGGCCAAGGAAGACCAACGTTTGGGGATAGGGTCAAGATGATAGATTGGGGATCAAGAAGGCTAGAAAAGGCCATAAAAGGTCAACACTAAGGCAAGAAAAAGCTGGATGTTGGGGTTTCCAGGGTCAAAAGAGGATGTCGCTGAGGTTTTAAGGACTGAAAAGCCACGACAAACCCTCAAGGGCAGCCGTCTAGCCTTCTTGAGGAAGGTCGAGTCCCAAAAAGGCCATGACGAGGCCTAAGAAGCCCTAAAACCCTTAGCTTAGGGAGGAAGGGAAGAGGCCGAGGCCCCTAGGCTTCACGACTAGCCTCAGAGACGCTGAAAACTTGGACGTAGGGGGTCATAAGGCTGACGCAGGGAGGAGGAAGGTTGGTGTTGAGCTTGGAGGAGGCAAATCTAGTCCTGGGAAGGCCAAAAACTGAAAACCCTTGTCTCTATTTTTTCTTCTTCCGGATCTGAATTTTGTCGTCAAATCTTCAGTGAAAGCCCTTGCAAAATTGTCAATAGGCTAGATTTTAACCTCAAGGGCCTAGTTATAGCTCTTCCTTCACTTGATCCCTTGATCCAACCTGCAAAAAATAGAAATACAACACCCAAACCCCAAATATATACAAAATAATCTAAAAACTCCAACCCAAGTTAGAAAATTGATTTACAATTAAAATTACAAAATTATTTACAAATTATACAAGGGTTTTAAAACAGATTTTGAGCAAATTATTTTTATGATATTTTTTTCCTTGAAAGAATGGCTAAAACGCTTTATAAAAATTCATGCTCACTATAGCCCTTGCGAAGATTCAATCCACCATATAAAAACCAAGGATCCAAGCAAAGTAACCCTTGCCCACAGTCTCTGAACTTGGAGACCACGGATTGAGTACTTGCAAACGTTACGTATTATGTCAAAATAATAATATAAAGCACCACATAGGAAGCCTGTAGTCAATACATACGACAAATCAACGAACAAGAGCACATCGAGTTGCACCCTAAAGTTTTTTATTATAGTAGAAAAAATAGTTCCCAGCGGGACAATAGTTTACAAAAAGCTTCTACAACAATTCTAGCCAGAGATCAAGATGACTAGAGACTCCACTGTCATTCTAATTTATAGGTAAATCCTCCAAACGAAAAATAACGGTTAGTTTCTTTGATTCTTGTCAAAATAATCTTGGCTGTTGTTAAACACTTCAAGATCTTTTAATCTCAGTCTTTGATTTTTCACTTTTGAGGAATTTTCGAATTTATCATTTAATTCCATGTTAATTAACGCAAAATTAATTATTTTGAGCTAATTTCCTCAAAATTTGACTTTGACTTAACCACCAAGGTCCAAGGGTCCAAATTTTCTTGAAATATACAATATTCCTTTGGTGGAAGACCTTTAAAAATTGACTCTTACTGACGAATTTTTCCATTTGGAGAATTTATCTTTCCAAGACAATTTAATTTGACTTTAATTAATTAATTTTTTGTCTTAGAAAATAATTTTATTTTGCCAAAAAATTAATTAATTTACACATGAGGGGATTTAATTATTTTTCCAACTCTCTAATACATAAGATTTTTCATTTACAAGACTCAAAGAGGGAATATATATTTGGCTTAGACCCTCAAGACACATAACTTATCTGTGACACAATATGATCTAGTAAACCAAGTGATTTGTAATAAAATAATTAAGCCAGTTAGCTTAAATTATTCCCAAACTGCTTTTACATCAGACTCGGCTAAAAACACTAGGACTCACCTAATAATTTGACCCTAAATTTCACCCTAGCTTTGAGGTTTAAGCTGGAGGGAAAAAACTCTTCTGATTAACCGTGACTAAAAACACAGATAATCAACGAGGTAAAAAAACTTTCCATAATGGAATTCGTCATCAAATTCTAGACTTACTTAGGTTGTTACATAGACTCAAGGTTTTACTAAGATCATTTACAATATATAACTTGCAGAATGGGATGACCATGACACATGGACTGCCGATATGTGATCTGATCCTTGTTGAAAAAGTTGGTAGATCCTCTTCCCTAGAACTTTGACAATTTGAGTGCAACAGGTGGTAGAGGAGGCTTACAGATCGAGAAGGTAAACTTGTGTGTCCAAGAGGTAGCCTTAGGTGTTGTTGCAAATTCACGACATGATCCTTGTGAGTTGTGCGTTGAAAGGCAAGGTCAACAAGTTTCTGTAGATCTGCAAGAAAGTCTTATGGTTGCACATAGCTCTTGCATGTGACAGACACAAGGTTTGTCGATGTTGTTTGTCTACCAGTTGTGAGCACAATACAATAATACTAGTCGCTGACGGGATTCTTTCTTGTTGCTATCATGGGTACTTGAAAACAATGTTGATAATATCGCCAATATTCGTAAATATCACGATATTTTCTGTAAAACGAGATATCAGCGAGTAAATATCACAATATTTTCCACTTTGAAAATATCACGATATTTCTGAAGTATTAACAATATCTCGGCAAAATATCGCACGACGATTGAATTTATCGTTGTGCAAGCTAGTCCACGACTACAAAACGAAAATTTTGACTTTATTTGCTCATTTTGCTTTTTTAGTCTTGGAGAAGTAAGGGAAAGAGCTTTGTAGTGGTTTTCAAGGAGGGATTGAGGATCAAATGACCATTATCATCACCAACTAATTTTTTTTTTGGATCAAAGATTTCTGGAACAGTGAGACAAACTACGTTTCTTCCATTAACAGGTATGTTCTTAAAAGCCCCTATGTTAATGATTTTTTTCATAGATTTAGGGTTATGCTTGCTTGCCTCTTTGCCTACCAACATATTTTTTGTGGTCCATTTGTTATGATTTTCATGCCCATGAGCCAATGCAAGGGTTTTCTCCATATTTGGACAACAAGCTTCATTTTTTTTATAACTTTCTTATGCACCCTCTTATTGCCATTTTTCATTGCAAATAATGTAGTAAAGTAATATTTTTAGAATGAGGTTGTTGTTATTTTTTCTTTATGGGGGTTTAATGCCAATTTTTTTGTTTTTTGGTTCCCTAGTTTTGAATTAATCCACTACAAATATGCCGAAGCCCTTGTACCCATTTTGGGAGTATGGGGAACTTGATGATGGGACAAATTAGGCATATTTAACATGCAAATTGTGTGGGGACTAGATGACAAGAGGGATTATGTGATTGAAATACCATCTGGCTAGACATCCCTAGACATGATGTTGGGCTTTGTACAGTTTCTAGTGCGGAGCTTATATAAAAATCCCTTGAAGCAATTGATGAAAAAGATAGAAAGAAAGAAGAGGCAGAAAGAAAGAAGGTTGAACGAGCAGGTAGATCTTTCAGGATATCTTCTTCCGAGTTTGAAATTGAGGGTAGTGGGAGGGGCTCCACAGTGTTTCCTGCTAATGTCATTGGGAGTGGGACATCATCCTTTTTTGTTCCATGAATTAGACATGGAGCACAACCTTCCATAAAATCAGTTGTTAAAAAAGAGGAGAAACAAGAAGCAAATAGAGTTATGGGGAGGTGTCTTTTCTGGAGTGACTTACCTCTCAACATCACAAAAAACAATCCATTTTGGCATCCAACGTGTGATGCTATTGCTATTGTGGGCCAAGGGCGGAAAAGTGCTACATATGAGGAGTTGCGGGGGCCATCCTTCAATCATAAAAACAGGACATCAACTCTAGATTGGCAGAGTTGAAGTAGACATGGGAGGTGTTTGGATGCACAGTGATGTTTGATGGTTGGACAGATAGGAAGGGTATGACCCTTCTAAATTTCTTGGTACAAAGGTACCATGTTTATTAAATTAGTGGATGCATCAACACATATAAAAGATGCAACATTGATATGTGAGTTGTTAAATGGGTTCGTCTGGGAGATTGGTGTGCAAAATGTGGTGCAAGTCATAACAAATAATGCAACTAATTATGTGGCTGCTAGTAAGATGCTTGTGGAGAGGCACCACACATTGTTCTAGACTCCATGTGCAATGCATTGTATTGATTTGCTGCTTGAGGATATGGGGAAACTCTCCTTCATCAAGGAGGTGATTGATATGGCTAGGAGCGTCCCTAAGGTTATATATAACCATGCTTTTGTTCTTAGCCTCATGAGGAGATACACTAGAAACAGGGAGTTGTGGCATCCTGCAATCACACGTTTTGTCACCAACTTTATTACTCTTTAGTGTTTGCTTCGATACAAGTTTGAGTTGAAGCAAATCTTTGTTTCTGTGATACAGTACAAGAAAGGACGGGAGAGCCATTGCAAAAATGATGTACATTGACACATTTTAGCAAGGAGTAGAAGAAGTGTGCTCAGTTAGTGAACCTATAGTAAAGGTTCTGAGATTGGTAGATGGGGAGAAGCCTACAATGGCTTATTTGTATGAGGCCATGGATAGGGCCACGGAGACCATTCGTGCTTATTATGCAGATAAGAGTTCCGCTGGCTTAATAAACAGATGATGTTATGGGAGGTGATTGATAGTCGATGGATAGGGATGCTTCATCGACCCATTTATGCAGCAACACTCTTCCTCAACCCCGCATTTTCGTACAAATGCAACTTTGATTTTGATGGCGAGGTGATGGAAGGGCTCCATTTCTGTATTCATAGGATGGTACTTGATCTCGAGCTTCGTAGCAAAATCAATCGCGAGATACAGTTTTATCGGGATTGTGTTAGCCTATTTGGATTTGATGATGCTATTTGGGAAATGACCCTCTTCATGCCACGTACGTGACAAGTCACCTCTTTAGAATTTACCAATTTATAATTCTAGATTTTTTAAATTCAATTATGCTTATTATGCAGATAAGAGTTCCGCTGGCTTAATAGACAGATGATGTTATGGGAGGCGATTGATAGTCGATGGATAGGGATGCTTCATCGACCCATTTATGCAGCAACACTCTTCTTCAACCCCGCATTTTCGTACAAATGCAACTTTGATTTTGATGGCGAGGTGATGGAAGGGCTCCATTTCTGTATTCATAGGATGGTACTTGATCCCGAGCTTCGTAGCAAAATCAATCGCGAGATACAGTTTTATTGGGATTGTGTTAGCCTATTTGGCTTTGATGATGCTATTTGGGAAATGACCCTCTTCATGCCACGTACGTGACAAGTCACCTCTTTAGAATTTACCAATTTATAATTCTAGATTTTTTAAATTCAATTATGTTTATTTGAAAGTTTAGTTATGCTTTAAGTTTTTAATTTTTTTCTTTCTTTATTTTGTTATAGATATTTGGTGGCGAAGCTATGGTGCAAGAACACCAAATTGGCAGAAATTGGCCATATGCATCCTGATTCAAACTTGTAGCTCTTCAAGGTGTGAGCGCAATTGGAGTGTATTTAAAAAAATACACTCAAAAAAGTGCAACAGTTATAACCTTGAGCTTCAACTTTCAATTGAGCAATTACATTTATTCTAATTTTAATTTATGACCCTCAAGTGTCAAGAGTTAAGACTCATTAGTTTTTTTGACACTCATACATGTTGGAGTTCTCACGCCTCAATGATTTAGTGTATGTGCATTACAATCTCCGACTTCGAGTGAAGCAAATAGAGAAACCAATGGATCCAGATGTCGTTTCCTTAGACAATATTGATGTATTGTCTCAGTGGAGGGTGGAGTCTGAGGTGCCCATCGTAGAGGAGTCACCTACATGGTTAGAGAAGGATCCATTAGTACAGGGGCAGCAAGAGGAGGAGGACTTGGGGGAGAAGCAACAATAGGAGGAGGAGGATGAGGAGACTGTGGGAGCGTCAATGTCAACACCATCTGCTACAGATATAGGAGAGCAACTCCCTACCCAAAAGTCATTAATTGACATTAGGTGCAGTGTCAGGGCCTTCTACTGCTAGGGACAGGCTTGGCAAACAACCCATCATGTTTTCCCATAAAAGGGAAGAGGACACTGATCTTAGATAGCTAATTGCTAGTTTTATTTGTTTTGCTACATATAAATTATGACGATTAGATGCTTTTATATATCTAGTGCTATTTTGTATTGGTTCTCAACATTTGAGTCCTTGATTAGACAATTATCAGCGATCAACAGGATTTGGTATCGCCTTTGATGTATCATTTTTACTTTACATCCACTACATCATATATATATCAGTGCTTTCTTCATATTTATGTGCCAATGTGTTTATTTCATGTTTTTTTGTTTGTCAAGTTGTTTGTGATCCTTCAAGATTGACTTGTGGCTTGAGGAGCCACAACCCAGGGGCATCTAAGCCATCAAAGTCACCCGGGGATTGCATCCAGCCTGGGCTGCACCATCCCTATGCTGATTGGATTTTTTAGCATGTCTCCTCCCCCTAGCACAGGGCACAACCACCCCCGTGAGGTTTGATCCTGGGTCGCCTTGCTAACGAGGCCCATCCTCAACTAGTTGTGCTAGTGGGACTTGACTTGTGTTTATTTCATGTTTTTATTGCTTTATATGTTTAAAAAGATGAAAAGAATGAAATATATTATGCATTTTTTATATTTTCCGATATTTTCTGGTATTTTGCCGATGTTTTCACCGATATTGCCGATACCAATATTATCAACACTGCTTGAAAAAACTCTCACAATTAAGCTAAACCGAGAGTGACATGTTGATTTTGCTGAGTATGTAATAGTCCTCATTGTAGTCGCGTGTAAGTGAGGATACTTGTTTTGGATTTGTTCAATTGTAAGCAACTTAGCTTGCGCAAAGGAATGGACTTGTTGTGTGGAACAATTGCCTTGTTGTGCATAGGAATGGCCTTGACAATGCAAAGAAAAGGCACGACCTTAATAATTTAGAGCAAAGGAATGCCCTTGTTGCGTGCAGTCTTACTTTTTCGTTCAACAATTTGATCTTTCTCTATTGGCATGTCGAAATTTGGATCAATATCAGTTTGTGGTTCACATTGGACAGTAGACTATTTTGGCAGAGGTGTGCTGTCAAGTCAGACTAGTTCCACACTGAAAATTGGATGCAATCCCAAGTATCGTGGTAATTCCAGCTCAAATGGATTGCTGCTAATCTGGTTAATGATTGTGTAGGGACCATTGCAAAGTGGGCATAGCTACCGGTGCTTTCCTTTGAAACACTCTTTCTGGATGTGCTACCAGACCTTGTTGTCAACTTTGTAATTATGAGGGACGTAGTGTTTATTGTGTTGTTTCTTGTGCTAAGTTATTGTTTGCTCCAAAATGTTCTGGATCTTTTGAACTTGCTTGTTGCTTTATCAGTGCCTTTGTGCCTAAAGCTAAAGTTTCTGTGATGATTGACACAGGGTAAGCCACATCAATCGATGCTACAAATTGGAAGCCTAAACAGACTTCAAAAAAATCTGTCCTGTAGAGTTATATTGAATTCTATGATAGTTCTGTTGAATAAATGCCAAGTTGTCATCCCAATTACATGGGTGCTTACGATTATACATGCATAGTAAATGCTCAATGGTTCTTTACTTTACCTTTGTGTGGCCATCGGTTGGATATCAAGTTTGATATCTAACATGTTTGAAAGTAAATTCTAGAAGGTGCTAAGAAACCAGGGATCTTCATTGGAAACAATGGGTGCAAGTAGACAAAAGTTTACCCACATGCCCATGAAGAACACTTTGTTTGCATCTGGCATTGAATCAATCTTGTTATATTGTATCTGTATAAAGTTTCGTATCTAACATGTTCCAAAATACCTTCTTGAAGGTGCCAAAGAACTTGGGATCTTGGAAATGATGGAGGCAAGTAGACAAAAGTTTACCTATACATGCATGAAGAAATTTTGTTTGTATCTTGGCATTGAATCAATCTTGTCTTGTCATGGCACAAACATCTTGCATTCAAGCGAAAGCAGTCTCATTGGATTCACTTTATAACAAGGATCATGAATATGTAATCATGTCTGACAGCAGGCCCTAGATGTCTAGATATTGGAAAAAAAAACTAAACTGTTAAAAATACTGAAATAGCAGTTTTTTGGAATTTGATGACACTGAGTCTGGAAGAAGCTCCAATCAATGCCAAAGTCTGGATGCATTAAAATGATACCAGTGTGATGGAATCTTGCTTGATCTTAACCCTTCAGTTGCACAATTATAACTGGCTTAAAAGGGCCAAAGTTGGGATATGACATCCCCTCCCCTTTAGGAATAACACTAACTTCACTGTGGCCATATTTCAGGTTGCTATTGTAGAGAAACATCCATTCCTAGGTTCCTTCCACTGCACCACTCTGATGTTGGTTTAAAGTTTTGGAGCAGCACAGCCTTGTTGATGATGTGTTAACATTCCAACTGGAACTCTTCCTCTAGTTACACCTAGATTAAAACCAATTGAGTACATGAAAAGCAGCAAACTTATATTCCTTCATCAAGCAAATGTGAAACACGAAAATCCCTTTCCCAGATTTACAATTTCATTTATTGCAATGGGACTGAAAAACAAAGCTAAAATTAAACCATATCACTATCATATATTAAACCAGGCTTTCTAATGGTAGTGCTCTCGTAATCAGATCCATTGCTGTTTCATTACACTAATAGCAAAATGTAGATAGATGACAATTTTTTTATCCATTTTTAAAGAACAATGTTTCTTTTGCCTTTTATTCTTTGTTCCATGCCTTACTTTTCTGTAAACCAACCTATTCTCAAGGCCACATCCTACAGTTGACATTGAACCCGAGTTCAACACATCAGCCCCTTCTACTAAGTTATAGATCAAACAAATCAACACATCGGAAACAAGGATGTAGAACTCTATTCTATTGTCAAAGTGGGTCAGTTCCTTCCATGTACCAAATATTTCACGTGACAGATTTCCACTCAAACACTCAATGTTTTTGCCTACAAGACTGTTTCTACCTTTCAAGGAAGACCATTTCTACTCAAGCAGGGGGGTCCTTGTTTTTACCTTGGTGAGACTTTGGATTGCAAGATGCTCTTTTTAGTTTATATCATGACCAAGTGAAGACTTACATTAGGCTTTTCTGGATCCCCCTCCATCATTGACACGTGTTACTTGTGATTCTCACAAGCACAATCAACTCCTAATCTTCAACATGACATGGATCATCCTTCCATTGGTCATCCATGTGGTGCCTTGAACATATCAACATGCATGTCAAATGCTCACTTGGTGCAAAATCAATCCACAACTGAGGGACTTATAGCCAAGTATGATGGCCTAGGGTGAGGGAGGAGAACCGGGCACTGACTCACTATCGGAGTCCTTTGAAACCATAGAGGGGTCTAGCTAAATGATCTTTTTGGGGGGTTTGTATGAACGAGGGATACTCCTAGCATTTGAGGTCAAGAAGGAAACTCCTAATGAATCTCATGGACCAAGTTCAATGCTAAATTGTGGAAAACAATTGCACTCTGTGATTAGTAACATTCTGTATTCAGATTTGGTTTCAAGTCAATTCTGTTGGGTTAAAATAAGCAATGCCAAAACTCATCAATGAATTAACAATGTCTTTGACTAGCCCACAACATTATGCATCTATATGCCTGCAAAATGGTATGGTTCTAAATTGACTCTCCCCTTTCTAATGCGCCTACATAGCAATATAATAGTAGTTATGCAACCATTCATCAACTCATTCACATTGTTAAAATTTCTGTTTTCCCACCCCGGTTTTCAGTTTCTCCTTATTTCTCCCATGTAGTTAAATGCCCTTTCCCATAACCATACATTCAACAAGCTGGAAAAATAAATTTTGCTGAAAACACAAATTCTGGAAAATTTACAGAATGTTGGAAAT